>OMLF01040348.1:12374-34921 GCA_900302615.1 Holocentrus rufus | reverse complement strand
GCAGAGGAAATGGGAACTGCCATTTCTGCTAGGCACTGCAGCATACACAGGGGCACATGTGTGGCTACAGGCAGCCCTCAACACCCACAAAGAAAGGTGAGGAAAGCTATTATCAGCGTTCTCCTTCTCATTTAGGCGTCACTTTAGCCACTGCTCATACTGCTACCACATAAATACCAATATCGCAGCGTAACAGTCAGCAAGACTTTAAAAAATAGAACCTTAACTTAAAATGGGGAAAAAGGTTTAGTGTAAATACCGTAATGAATCATTAAAAAGAAAAACATATGTTGGCAGTTCTATTCCTTTTCTTGACAAAAAAGAAAATCCTCCAATTACAGCGCCTGACCTCGGAGACCGAAATATCACACCGCTTCAAATTATGATCAGATCGGAGATGATGACCGATGTTTTCAGCTGCTAATTAGTTGAGTGGCACATCTGAATTTTAAAAGGCCTCGGAGATCAACATCACCAGCTGTAACGCTAAATGAGATTGAAAGTTCCCAATTAAAAGTCGGCGCTTCACCGTTGGCGATACACACTTGCAACTGTTGGGGTCATTGTCCCTCCCTTTTTTTTCCCCTCAATCAATGTCAAGTAAAATCGGCATTGTGTGACACCTGACAAATCGTCTGTTAATGGAATGAGGTCCTGCGCTTTCTTTTTTTCTTACGTTTTTCTTGCCGCCGCCGTCTTTGGTCTTCTGGCCTTGGGTGACGGCTTCATTACCTGTTGGCTTTTTATCACTGCAAAACAAATTTAAAGCAAGTCATCATTCAGATTATGCATTGCACTGTGTGTCCTTATGGTTGATGGTAAGATGAGCGATTCGTTAATAGACAGAACCTGGTGTAACGATGCTGTATGTGCTATTAAACTCAGGTGGACGTTAGAGGTGAGTTATCATGTTTATCAAAGCATCAGATATGCATCATGCCACAATTATCTGTAGTGGCGAGTCGGTTTATCAACAAATATGATGGTTTAATCCACCGGCGTGTGCATCTGCCACAATATAAATGACCACTGAGCTACTGTTCGACAAAGGCAGCAGTAAAGATGATGGACTGCTGCCTACAGAGAGATAAGTGGTTAATTGGGTGGTCTATCTCTCCAGAAGATCTCATTACTATAGCTCAGAGGGCTCTGTTATCAAGCCCCGGCTCTCTAAAGAGCCACTAATGACACCTTCCATTCTGATAAACCAGAACTTAGCCACCGCGCTCGCCAACTAGCATACTTCTTTGTGTCACACGGGAAACGGATGGAACTGGCTCGGTGGAAATGTTTTAACAACAAGACGAGACAAATCAAGAGAGAAGGGAGTCGGTCAGGTGGAAGATTTCAATCAGACGTGTGTTTCAAACTTTAACAGAATGATGTAACTAATATCCAAGATAAACACTGTTTTCTTTGCCTCATTGTAAGGGCGGAAAAAAGGATGTTTCATGGCAGTATATCAGGATCGTGATGTTGAATAGTCACAAATTTACTGCAAACTGCCTCCGTTTACTGAAGCTTTTAATGCAACAAAAAAGTTGCATTAAAAGTTGCAAAAGTAGCATTTGCAAAACCAATGACAAAACCTCTGATTGGTCTAGTCCAAGTCTTAATACTGACTTTGAAAACATTTTAGTACCCACTAATGGTTTTAGTAAATCTGGGCCTCACTGTGGGTTTTGTGTCAAAATATTAACACAAACAACTGCTGTTATTAAAATGAATTGAAGGCAAATGCCAAAGAAGACTCCAAGTCAAAACCTGGCAGCCACTTGCCTTGCAACCATCCTTTGATGTAAGATACAAATTAGAGGAGCATACAGCAAAAAAAACAAACAACAAAAAAAAAGAAGCCAGCTTTCACTCCCTGTAGCGTAAACACAGGAGGGGCTACCTGGCTTTGTAGTTGGAGCTGAAGGGGTTGGTGTCTGCTTGGGAGTCACTGCTGAAGGGGTTGGGCGAGCGCAGGTCCCCGGAGCTGCCTGAACGCCCCCCGTTGCTGGTCTTGCGGCCGTCCTTCTTTCCCGTCACGCGTTCCAGTAGGCTGACCTTCTCCTTTTTCTCCTTCCGCTCCGCCCGGTCCCACAGCTGCCCCTGCTCCCCCTCGAACGGGTTGCGGTTGCGTGGGAGCGTGGCATACTTCTGCGGCAGGGTGTCACTGATATCAGTGAAAGGGTCACCGTGTGCCTCGCCGTCCTGGTAGCCTGGCACCTCGCTCTGGGAACGCCTGTGAGGGGCGGCTGTATTCCGGGAGGAGAAACCAAAAACATCACATGGACTCGTGAGCTATGGGAAAAATAGCTATTGAAATTAATCACACATTTAAAGGGCATTTAGTAAGATTTTTACTTTCCTATTGCACAAAACAACATGTCTGCAGGAGGTTCAGAGGGCTGTTGACCAATATCAGTGACTCAACATTTACTCGGCCAGCTACAAAGAATACAGGTTTTTACGGTCTGAATTCTCTGTTTTTGAGGACAAAAACTCCATGTCCATTGACATTTCAAGATACTTCAAATCTTCCCTACGTGCATTTTCAACTGCTCAGTGATGGAGGAGAGTGCAAACAGATATCACTGCAAAACATTTCAGCTCCAAAGGATAAAAAGCCCTTTTCTTGAGCCAAAAATAACAAAGCAGTATCATTATTCTAGTATTCTGCACAGTGAGAAATTAGCTCTTGACTGGACGTTTCTGTTGGATCTCTGCTCTGACTCTGCCAGCTTTCTCGTCTCTGGTGTGAAAATGTGACGTTGTTGGTGTCATTTCAGGATACGGCAGCCCAAGGGGACAGGATGGGCGACTTGCATCAGAGGAGGTTAAGTTCTGCTGATGTTATCTGAACTCCGACTCAGTGCCCATTTAGGTCAATAAAGGTCACAAATTACTCAATGGCCTTTCCAAGGAAAAATACAGCCCCAAAGAAAATTACATATGAATTCAAAAATGAATTTCATTTAATCAGAACTAAAGACAATCTGCTGTTTTGTGATATATTGCATTTTTTTGTGGTTTCTTGGAACCACGTCAGGTGATTTCTTGGCTTCATTTGCTCACGGCCTTCAAATCCCAAAAGCCATCACTCTCCAGTCCCGTCACTGGAACTAAAGGATGCACATGTTTGACAGCACCCAGTCCTGCCTTCATCACATGAAAGGGCGAAGTGAACTGCTATAGACAAACTGCCCTTCGGTTACAGAAAAACACACCTGCCCCTAAATACACATCTGCCACTGATTATAATCTATTTTAACCCAGAATATTATTCTATCTTAGACAGTTTATAACTTTATCTATTCTAAGATTCGTGTAAATCCAAATTAAATGGGAACATCAATCATATATACCAGCATGCCTTTCTGATGAGCCTTTCACAAAAAAAAAGCATCATAACAACTAAACAGAACTAGACATGGAGTCTAACTGTGCTTTTTGACACACTGGGCCAGAGAATCGCAGAGTGCTGACTCATCAGATTGTTTGTTGTTCACCATGTGGGTTTGTGTTTTGGCTGCAGGCCGGTTTTTGCTGCTGATTCATGGTGGGGATGTTGGGAGCCGGCCGCAGACGGGACTGGTTTAAAAGCGACTGCAAACTCCCTTAAACAGGCCAGAATAACGTACCGAGCAGAGAGGCTGTGCTGTACGGCAACTACAGGTGGTCTCAAAGGGATAAGACACTTTTATCATGAAATATTTTATCTCTAACTTCAACTTCATGTCCATTAATTATACCTGGGTCAACCAAAAATGTAGAGGAGGACGGGTCAGTCAGGTCAGGCAGGTTATTATCTAAAAAATATTTAATCCAGGCAGTATCAGAGGTAATTGCAACAATATATCAGGTAATAGTCATATCCTCTGATGAAGCCAATAGCAAGTAAAATTTTGGCTCCTTTTAAAGGGGTATTAAGTAATATATGACTTTTATCAGCCTCTAATGGTGACCAGCAGCAATTACACCAACATCCGTCAAGTCTCTGGCACGGCAACAGCCCCCCCCACCCCTCTCATCCCTCCTGTCCCCTTGAGCTACAGCAGCCTGTAACTGGCACAAACAATAAAGTCAAATTTTCACAATAGAGATGAGTAAGCTAGCTAATTAGAGCAGAAATCTAACAGAAAAGGTCTTGCATCATGCAAAATACAGCATTAATAATCGTGCCTGGGTGTGCAGCACACAGGGAGGAGCGCTGGCGTTCATCAACAAGCCGTGTTGATGATGGCTGGTCATTTTGTGCTATGGGGCAATGAAAACCTTACTTAGTGCACTTTAAATACCTCATGAAATGGCACTTTAACTTCCTTTATTTTCTGTATTTCCTTTTACAACAGGATGTTGGGATGGGATCGATTAAAAATGTATATAAATAGGTTATTAGTTATAGAGAGAAACATAATTTTAATTGATGGGATGGGTGGAGTGGTTGGATCGTTAAAAATTTGTGAATTTTTTGGTGCAAATTTTTATTTGTGCCTACTGGTGCAACATAAGTTCCTGTTTATGTGAGTAAAATTTTACATATATAATTAATTTAATCTAAAAAAAACTATTATGATTATAATCTGATCAATATGTGGATCAATTCTAATGTGTCTTTGTCCTCACCACTCTCTTCTATGGAGTTCATGGAGTCCAGTTTGGGGCGGAAGTGGCTTCCTATGAGGTCTGACATGGAATGGGCAGCAGAGAGCTTATGGGAACCAGCTAGTAGCGGTCTTTTGGCCTTGGCCTCGGGCTGCGGTTGTGGCTCTGGGGCATAAGACTGGCGGCTGGGCTCCGAGTCGCACAGGGCGGAGCGGGGCAGGATGGCTGAAGATGTGTCGGAGTAGCCGCTGTCGTGCTTGCGACCCTTCATCTTGTCCTTGAGCTTGGAGAAGGGCGAGCGGGGCTTGTCCTTCATGGAGAGGTCGAACATGCTCGCCGTCATGTTGTTCCTCATGAACTGGATGCTGACTTGGATGCGGCCTCGTTCTTTCCTCTTCTTCCCCGGCCTGGACTCCAAGGAGTACCAGCTGAAATGAGAAAGGGAAGCTCAGGCTGGGGAAATCCAGTGAGAGAATTTATATAAAAAGAAAAGGAATTAGGAAAATCTCCTGAATGTCCTGAGAATTTGTGGAGTTGATTAGACCTAATTCAACAGAACTGGGGAGGACAGGTATACATAGTCACAATGTGGTAAAAGGCCTTACAATATCGAACAATATGACAAATGGAAAAAAATAGCCCACATTCTTTCTAATGTGCTCTACCTAGTTCTTTCTGGACACCATTGAAAAGGCTAATTTGAGCAGACTAATCCAAAAGCTACACACAAATGCAGAGGCTTAAATCGTTTGAACTTTTTTCTGACACAAGTAAGAATACATTTTATTATTCAGAGGATAAACATTATTCCTTGCAAACTGAACGTGAGAAATAGCCTGCTGCTGAATAATATAGACCGTTTCAGGCTGCTTTTTGGGCTCCTATTTGTTTAACCTCTCTGCTTTTTCAACTGGAAGTAATGGGATTTATGCCTTCACTGTGAGCAAAATAAGGTGACATTTGCACAAATCTGGCCTTTGTTCGGAAATGCAATGACAAGCAATTGGGAAAATGCAAAGCCACATTACAGGACAACCCAGCAGTTCATACATGCTAATGAGAAATGTCCCCACTTCCACACGCCGCGCAACAATGTCTTTTGGTAAAGGTGCTGAAAATACTAGACAGTATCAAGATCAATCAACTTTCTACCAGTGTCATCTGACTACTGCTGCTACAGTCCCCAGCAAAAAGGTAGTGACTCATGGATATAGCCCAATTTGGTTTGCAAGAATATCAGCCTTTTATTGAAAACTAGATATTGGTCAGTCGGTGTTGTCCATCTCCAATATACTGCAGTTTGTTTATGTATTTCTTGTATAATTCTTCAAAATTACACTGGATCTCCGAGGGAAGCCCTTAACCTGAATTTAGTCGAATGCAACATTTTGATCAGATTCCTCACACTGCACTTCAACACTAGAACACATTAATATGATTTACTATGAATCCTATTAATGTTATCCAGGATTTCAATGGAGAGTTGTAGGGTCCCCTACATATCAGTTTGTCAGCTCAGTTCAAAACAGTGTTGGTATCAGGTAGGGCAGAGCAATTAATTAAAATATTATCAAAATTGCAATATGGCCAAGTGCAATATTCAAAGCACAGGAGCTGCAGTTTTTTGATAAATGAAGTCTTGTGATGCTACAAAGATGCCTAGTTTTCTCTCGATGTAAGAAAATCACATCATTATAATTTTTTTTTCCAGTTAAAATTAAAATTGCAATGCAAAAATGATCATTCCCACTAATACTGTAAATCCTACCACAATCACAATATCTGATAAAATAATTGCAATATGAATTTTATTTATTGATTTATTTTTTACCACATCATTATCATAGCAGCCCAAGTATCGGCCTTTTTAAACCCACAAAAGTCAAACCCTTTTCTACACAGCTACCTTGTGGCCCATGAGCCCTGCCATGAAAGGCCTTGCTGGGTCTGATTCCCATGCTGCGCCCCATCCTCAGTCCGATGAGCAGCCGCAGCGTGCTGCTGCAGTGGGGCCGGGGCTGCACTTCACGTGTGTGTCAAGGCCAAGATAAACCTCCCTCTGCTTGGAACCACAATCCTCCCACTCGGCCCCGGACCGCTGGGAAACTCCTCACAATCAACAAACACAGGTGTGCGATAATTATGGGCTGCCTACTCAGATATCAAGACGGACTTTCCTCCCCAATATGTCAGTTCAAAAACATTGTGGATGGGTCGCGGCGAACACGGAGTGTGGATATAGTATCTAGGGTCTAAGCCTCACTGTCAGTATGCCTACAGTGTGGGATTAGGCCAACAAGCTTCGTGGGCATATCCATTACACTGCCTCTATAGATAAAGTGCAGAGCCTGGAGGTGAGTCAGCTCAAGCAGCTAAAACAAATGCAAACTCATCCACAGTGATGATGACATATTGCTATTCTCCCCAACTGACGGACAAAAAGGAAGTGTGCTAACGTCTATTCCATGTCAAAACATGCAGTCGGCTAATTAACACCAGATCCAATTCGGTTATTCTGTTCCTGTTTGTTCAATGTTTGATCAAACAATTGCATAAGGGTGTGTCAGACATCTCAAATTAACCTGACACCACGACTTCATACTAGGGTGTTGCTGGTGCAGTTTGTGCTCCATTCATACGTCATTTTCTCTTCATGTGTAACCTTTTTTTTTTAGAGTCACAGAGGCACAGAGCCTATCCCAGCATGCACTGGGCGGAAGGCAGGTTAACACCCTTGACAGGTTGCCAGTCCATCACTGGGCAAACAAAGATTGACAGACACTATAGCTTCTATAGACAGACACTCACACACCCATTGACGCCTATAGACAGTTTGCAGTCACCAGTTCATCCAACCTGCACGCAAGGAAACCAGAGCACCCAGACAAAACTCACACAAAGACAGAAGAACATGCAAACTCCACCCAGGAATGGCCAGGATTTGAACCTGGGAGGCGACGGGTCACTGAGTCATCGACGTGCCGCCCTGCTCCATTCACAAATTTAGAAACATTTGTGCATAGGCCACGCGTTAATATGAGTGACTAACAAGACATGTTCAGCCAGCTCCACCGCTACTGCTGCTCGCCATGTCAGAGCTCAGGCCCAAAACCATGTCCATATAATCTCCTAACAATGTAGGCCATTTCTTGGTTAAGCTTATTGTTTGCTCTGTATCAAACAACAGAGGGCCAATAAGGCAGAGAAACCAACGTCTGGTCACTGACAACAGTTTTACCATTTCATCTGTGGCAGAAGTTATATTTGATAGTCTGGGACTGAAGATCGACTCTAGACCGGCTTTCCGACTGGGCTACACCCAATTCAGTTCTTCCTCTCTAACTAATAATAGGCCTATCTATAGACAGCATTTCTTTAACAAATCATACAAGAGCAATAAAGGAAAGTAAATACAGCTGGTGGAAAAGAGTTGGTACATAGATTTGAGACAAAACAGAGACAATGAATACTATGAAACATTGTCATTAGGTCTAAATATACTTTGTTTCCAAATATGGAAAAAATACACAAACCCAATGTGACAAATCACAACTAATTTACACCATAGTGTTATTCAATTATGACTAATAGTTCCGCAAATTTTTTCCACTTCCTCCCAAATGTCAGTTCCTCTATCAGCAGCAAGTACATGCATGACTGTTCACTGCAGCTGCACCTCAGAACTACTGAGGCTTCACGATACCGAAACCCCCAAAATAGGTGCAACACCAAATATTAATACCGCCAAATGTTCACACGAATCAGAGTTTAAAGTTCATAAAGGATAACGGCTCGTATTAGTGGCATTCAAATATAAGAAAAGATTTATCCCAGAGTTCAAATCTTAAGACTTTAATAACAAACTAATGCAAGAGCCGATAAGCTTGACATTTTATGCCATTAGCCTCCTGTAATGAGGACTCATCCTCCGCATATTAATCAGAGCAGTTTCCAGTATTCTTTGAATCATGGGGTTACTACACTGTATTATGACACCGGGCTGCTTTAATACTGTGGGATAAAACTGAGATTTTGTGACAACTTTACTCAAGATATAACCTACTACAGCAGAGTGAAATGGAAATGTCTCTTCTGTTTGTTCCATTGGAAATAACAGAAATTTATATCTGGGATATAAAAACAAATTTTATGGTTGCTCCGTGCCCTGAGAGCAAAACACAGACTTTGTTGTCATGTGATACTTACTCAGTTTTCCTTCGCTCTTTGTTATCAAAGATTTCATTGAGATTGATGGACCTCTGACCCAGAAACTTGTCCATGCCAACCAAGGAGCGGTGCATCACAATTAGGCACAGTTCATATATTTCTGGGTTGCCTTCCAAAAGCAGACCAGGCAGTTCAAAGGAGGCCTCTTCTCTCCAGACAGGGTTGAGTGTTTTCTCTGCCACTGATGTTGAGTACTTCTCTTTGCCCAGCTGAATGATAGTGTAGGCATCGTTGGTGCCATTTTTGCCCTTGGGCTGTAAACCAGTTGCTTGAAGAACAGTGGCTTGGACATGGGTCGGGAACCACTTTTGAGACTGCTCCGCCAGTGACATGGTCAGCTCTGTTTATATGACGTGAGCCATCCAAAACTATCTGAATGTGAATTAATCTTGTTAGCGTTCTAGTAAGCGTGATGTACAAAAAGCAAAAACATGATTCCCTACGGGTGGGTGTCCGTGCCTGTGTGTTTCATGTCCCTACAGTAGCCATCATCAAAGGCAATGCCAGGTCTGACAAACTGAGCAAGCCTCATCTTCTATCAGATCACAGATGTCCAAGCCACTGGTGAGTCATCTAAAGGAGCACAGAAAGAAAGAAAAAAAGAGCATCATCTCCCTTCCCAGCAGAACCGTGACATGACTCATGCAAGCTCAGCCAGTATTGATATGCAGCCAGCTAATGATTCTAGCTAGCTTCAGTAGCAGTCTGGGGCAGCAACATGTTATTTTAGGAAACTAACCAAGTATCTTTCTACTAGTTTGTCATGACAGGCTAATATAAGTTACCTAAGTAGCTATCAGTCTCGCTGTTTCAAGATTAAAAAGCAACTTTACACAACACCAAACAATAGTGGATAATCTTACATGAAGCTTTGCTATTGTTACAAATGGGTTTGGCTGCAGGTGACGTTAGCTTTAGGCGGCTAGCTGCTTAGCTAAAAACAAGTAAGTTAGCAGCTACACAGAGCATCACACACACAGCTGCTTACCTCGGTGTCATTTTCACCGATCCTACGAAGTCATTCAGCTCTTTGGCATAGCAGAGACTGGCTATAAAAATACATATATGTTTGGTGTTATCTTAGCCAAAAGCCAGCTACGGCTTGCTGTTGCTGCTATCCATGGCTATGCTGCTGTCGGCCAGCGGCGAGCTGCACTTCCTGGTTTGACGTCACTTCCTCTCGGCTTGGTGAAAGTTCAAGCACCGCCTCTTTTAATAATTTCTTACACTGAATCACTGGATGAAAATGAGATCTGCTCAGAGATATGAGCACAACCTTGGTGGTAATTTTTCTTACGTCATTTCAGTGATGAACACTTTTTCATATGAGACAAAAAATATATTAAGCAAATTGTGTAATAAAAAAAGATAGAAAGAGATGATAGAAATAGCTCATAACTGTGAAACTAACATGTGCCTTTGCACATTTATTCAATTAACAATAGCCCATATATATATAGCAGAGGTCACATTTGAGAAAGAGATGAAATCCAAGAGTAAGACAGTAAAGAAAGATCATCATTAATCATAATAATCATTAAGTTCATAACAGTCATTTGTATTCTGACATTAAAATATACACTGCATGGGGATGAAATAGATTCCAGTGCATTTACTCTGTAACTTTATTGTACTGTATTTCTATCAAGGAATAATGGAACTTGAAGCGACTCCATATTATGTTGATAGAGTGGATGAACTTGTCAAAAAGTCATGGAAAGAACATGATTGGTCGAAGAGCCACTGTAAATGCAACATGCTAAGGTGTGTGCTTTATTCTATTGGTTCCTCCAGGTCACTGAATGGTTTATGATTTACTCACAATGTGATGTTTCTCAGTTTCTCCTCCCCATACTTTCCATTTCTCAATCCTACTGAGGATTTCTTCTCTTCATGGAGGTGGACGGTATGTGACCAGATGTCCCTCGCTGATGCAGTGAATGTATGTACAAAGCACAGCTGAGGATTGTCAGTGGAAATTGCTGGATGTATATATTATTGTCTTGATTTGCAGCATCATTCGGCTTTTAAAGAGACGTTGAATGAAGTAAAGTGTTTTTTGTTCTGGTATTTTTTAGCACTTGAGTGAAATTCTTTCTGCTTTGGTCTGTGGTGAAATCCTTTTAGGAAACAGGAACACCAGCCATGCATTTACTTGTATTTAAATACTATGATTATAGTTTAGAAAATGGCACACTCAAAAAATAGTATGCCATGTGTGAGAACATATAGATAGGTTCAGTCACTATTTATAGGGCCAATGTGTAATGACTGTGTAACATGACAATTTATGTTTAATTTTGACAATGCATGTTTTTGAAATATTTGGAAAATTTTAGGTGACTTAGAGCATTTTGCATTGGAAATGTGCCATTTTTAATAAGAAATATGGTAAAATATGATCAACAACACACATACACGTTCTCCTGCACACACACACACACACACACACACACACACACACACACTGCCATGGTATTAACTTACAAAATAACAATAAAAAACAACTCAGCAGATAAATGCATAAATGATAAATGCATAAATGATGAATAGATGATAGAGTAAACCATATTATGATATAAGGAATAATGTTAAGCCCTTATGATATAATTCTCTTGGCTAACACAATGTCTTCTGTAAAGTGTGTGTGTGTGTGTGTGTGTGTGTGTGTGTGTTAAGGGGTGCACTTTACTTGAGAGGTAAATCATACAAACATGGGAAATGCTTTTGTCTCATGAGTGGGGACATGGAGGGGCAGATAAGGGGTTCACTTGAATGAATACAGACATGCATGTCACCCCACTTGACAAGTACGTCTTAACCAAACACACCTGCCTATGTCGGTTTTATCGTTCTGCCACAACCAGTGCCGTATGTACATACCACTGGCCTGAGGTTGAGCCTGGGCCATCCATCAAACTGAGATTATTGGACTTATCTAGAGCCCATCTCTGAATGAAATGGTTTGGCTTAGTGAAATATTAGGCTGTGCAAAAACGTGATTCAGATTGTGCTGAATAAATTTGTGCCTTTTCACCATCGTGCTTTGTAAACATCAGGTGATTAATTACAATATGGTGCAAAAAGTGCATTTTAAAGGATCGAGGTTGCGGGAAGGTCATAAATATGTTGTGTTGAATCCTCAGTGACACCTTGTAACTACACAGTAAATTTGAAAAGATTTAAATGAAGAACATTATTGGAGCTCACAGACTGAAGGTTTGGCCTGATGGTGGCACTACAGGAGAGGTCGCTGGGTCACTAAAATCAAGGCGTTTTTTTCTCTATGAGTCATAAACGTGCACAGCAAATGTAAAAAAGATTAAAATTAAGGGTATTCGAGTTATCTCGTTTGCAGCCAATATTTATATTATTTCTGACCTGGTACCTACTTAGAATAATTTTTATCAGCAAAAATAATTAATATGCTTTTTTTTCCCCACAGAAATACATTATGTCATGTTACCTGTGCTCAGTACTGCTTCATATACAGTGTAGAATTCTGTATAGAAGTACCGTATATTAATTTAAAATGTGGTCACTCATTTATACAATGGATTAAGTGCAACACAATTCAAATCAAAAGAGAACATTTTGAAAATTTGATTGGTTCACAGTCAGAGAGAGTGTATAGATGGAGGGACAAAGTTTGAGAACAGGGAAGAAACTAAAAACTGTACATAACTATGCCATGAAAACGTTATCGTTTCAAACTGGCAAGTTACCTACTGGTATGGAGGATTATCGATTTATCCCCCAAAGACAAATATTACAAGCATTTGGCGGTCAGTTGGTTGAAGTAATTCCAGGCTCTGCTTACAATAGAAGTCAAGAGCTGACGGAGCTTCACTATTACATCCAGCTTACCAATGAAATAGCATCTAATTGTCATTTCTATAAAATGGAGGTAGTTGTGATATACCACTCCTGGATGACTACCAAGTGCTGGTGATTTACTGTATCCCTTCCTATCACCTCTCACATTCCTTCTCAGGAATATTTTATTATCTGTTGTGGTTAGCAGTGTCAGGCTGAGCTGAATGAAATAACGCCAAGATGCATACACATACACTACCGGGGTCATGACACTCTTCCTTAATTTGACAATAAGTCAAACACTTTCATATATTACCCTCTATAGGAGTGTAATACCTCTGTAGCGCTCCTTTGTGAGATAAAACATGAAAGACGCTGCATTCCAACATCACCTGTATCCTTTTATTATGCTCGTCTCGTACAGAATACATTGGTGTGTATATATAAGAAACATCACGCAATAAATTAGCGTGCGGTAACGTATGGACTCAGTCTGCTTTTCAAGGCAACAGCGCTGACGGTCATAAACTGTCCAGTGTGCAAGTGAAGCCGTGCTGCATAGCAGCCGGGTCCACATGTTGAACCATATTAGCTGTGGCCGTTAACGGGCGCCATCCACTGCAGGCCTGCTGCTGCGGCCGGGCAGATGGTTCTGGTTTAGGCCTCTTTCTTCAACACTATATAGGTTGTATTACATTTATTAAACACTTTTAAAAAATCTCTGGCCGCAAGATTGTCCATCTGTTGAGGACAACAGAAAATATATGAAAGAGGCATGAAGGAGAGGGGAAACGGTTGTGATGTCAGTGCTGGTCTTAATGTGGTGCAGGTCTAAGTTCGGGACGGATGACTGATTTAAAAGGCCCCGCTTTTAGCCGAGCGAACATTTAGATCACAGATGAAATTTAATAAAAAAAGAAGGAGAAAGGCACACAAATCACCTTCTGCTTTGCGCTCAGGAATGTTTCTGTGCGCAGCTTTGATATATAGGTGCAGATGTGCGACTGGCGCGTGACGAGCGGAGCTAAAAAAGGCTGCTAAGCTGGGGGAACATGTCAACCTGGTGGCTCCTACAAAGGCCTCGACCTCTACCTCGTAACCTCAGAAAGAAAAGCTGAAACTAACCCCCCAAAAAACGGCACCGATGCGTCATTCGTCGATGAGCCTTGGGTATGCTTGTTTGTTCACCGCCAGCTGGTTCAGAGGGCGATGCCAGGCCCCTACCAAGATAAGCTCCTTTGTACCAGGAGATTGCAGGGGCTGCTTCACTCTGACATTATAATTTTCAAAAGAATACCAAAACAAGTGGAGAATGTATAGGAAAAAAATAGACAAACAATGAGTAAATATAGTAAATACCACTTTGAAATGACAGTATATAGCATGTGTACATATATATATCATTTTGTCTCTTTTGTGTTATTTCACTGATGCTCAACTGTTTGTTGGCTGTAAATAGTTCTGTCATAAAATAGTCAGTTTGCCGACTTGATTTGACTTACTGTCCCACCAAGGATAACTTGAAATTTTCGGCCTACTAAAGAGGAGTGGGTATCTTTAAAAATGGATAATTTTATGCTTTTCATAGGTTTACAGGCTTTTTAAAAAGTGAAAATTGTTATATTTTGTTGTTTTGCCAAAGCCGAATTTGATCAAATAAATAAATAAATAAATAAATAAATAAAGCACCTCTGAAATTGGCGAATCTGAAAATGATGCCGTGGTTTGTGATGTAGAGAGCTGATTCTGTTGGAGTCAACCAATCATCTTATGGGAAAGAAAGGGGGCGGTGCCTCTAGCGCTGACAGCCAATCAGAGCTGTGGTTCACTGGTGCCAATCTTGTGCTCAAATCAATGATTTAAGAGTGTAAGAAAAGTGAAAAATGTCCCCACTTCAGGTTACTTGGAACTTGAAAAAGAGTGACTTGGTTCCAACTTTGCAAAATACCTGCTGAATTTGAATCCACAATACTGACGAAAAGCTGGTGTGATACTTCGATGAAATGATGGACCACTAAACTTTTATGTTTTTACAAAAAGATTTTCAGTAACATTCCTGAACTCTGATATTATGATGATTTAAAATTGTAATGCTCCATTTTGCCTCCGTATTTTTATTCAGGTGTAAACCATGTGAGCACCCCGGGCAAATTAAAGGTGTTAAAACAGCAAATTCCTCAAATGGCATGACCAGAGCATTCAATTATGATCTCTGACACAAACAATTATGAGAAGTGCAAAACACAAACCTCTCAGGATCAGATGCAGTGTTATTTCCAAATCATGGTTAAGAACAATAAACAACAACTTCATACATTCATACTCTTTTACAAAATGAGGCCATATTTTACCCAAATAAAGTCCATCTGACAATTTTGTTGATCCAGTTTGTAAACACTGATGTACAGCAGGTTTGTATCTTGACTTACAATGGGATCAGACTTTCTGCAAGTCTGATTCTTCAAACATCTGCTCATAAATATAACAGCTGTGCTCAAAATAACAAACTGCATCCTTAATTAATTTCGTCTTTAAACACATTGTTGTATAGCTGCATTTGACACTCCCAGCTAACTAAACTCTGCATCTCTATCTAAAACTCCTGATTATATCTTTCTAATCAGTTTGCATGAAATGTGTTGCAGATGGTTGGGTTAAAACTTTGTGATGGCAGCCTGAGCACTTATGAATTCCAATGAGGAAAAATAAAGTATTAGATGTAAGTTACAGCAAGTAATAAAAAGTATATAATGGTTAATTTTTCATTTTCCATGCCATCAACTGATGTATTGTTTTGTAGCAGTAAGATGTTCATGTGTCGTATTTAAGTTGTGAGTTTGCAGTTAATCATGCATGGCTGTTCTGAAGCAAAATTTATGCAAGGCTGTGAGGAAGAAAACATAATAAAAGTTATATAAAGAGCTTTTATTTTCCAAAACTACAAAACAAACAAACTAGTAATAAGATGTATAATAGCCAACCTCGTTTTCCGTCAGCGGCCCACTCAGAGGTCATGTGTAGCAGGGCAGGCGAACAGGTGTCCATCCTGCACCAGGTTATGCTCAGGCCTAGAGGAAGCACCCACATGTGTGTGCCCTGCGGTCTCTCCCAGCCCCTTACAGGATGAAATAATTCATCAGAACAGTTCTGAAGAGACATTGCGATGTAGAGTTCAGAGGCATGCTAATGACAAGAGCATGTTCGCAGAGAGAAGAAAAACTGTCAGCTGCGAACGAATTGGGAACGGCAGAACGGCAGTTAGGCCCCTTCAAACTCCTTATATCTTTGTATAATCCATGTAGAGGGCTCTTGCAAATGTCCCAAAAAATTGGTGGTTTTGTAGCACATGGTGCATGCATTATGTTGCACTCTCTTGGCTCTTGTGGATCGTGTCAGACCACAGTTCTGCAGCCTGTTGGATAGTCCAAGATGAAACATGTTGGCCCCCTTTTTTAAGAGACAACACATTGCTCATTGCATCCCGTGTCAATGCTATTTTTTCAACTCGAATTATAATGCAAGGGTTACCTTGTTTGGCAAAGCCTTTCTGTTGAGGATACGTTTTCCCATAACCAAAAATGTAAATGATCATTCATATTACAGTAAATGAGTCTGTGCAGATTATCATATTTCTCAGATTGTCAAATGTATGGTGTGTTTACATAGCCAGTAGGAGCTATATATAAACTGTTACATGCAATGACATATTTATGATGTGAAGGATCTACTGTATTTAAAAACACCATATTTAAAAAAGACACAGACAAATATACACATACAAATACACACACACACACAAATATAAAGTAGTATTACCTTAGCCCTGCAGAAACAAGGAGTGGGATGTATCATTACGTCTCTCAGTCTTCAAAGCTGGGAGCAGAATTGAATCAGCTTATTACCAGTTTCTACAAGGATAAACGTCCCACACAGCCACTCAGTCTGTGCAGTTTTATAGCAATTTGCCTATATTAAGCATCAAATTAGCATCTTTCTCTACACAAATACATACATTTAACACAATGTAGCAAAGTCGAACCTGCTCATACATAATATGAAACTTTAGTGATCCCCAGGGGGAAATTGGGCCATTACAGCAGAAAATAGTAACAGGAGAGAGAAAGTAAAATAGAATATAAATAAGAATTGTCAGCTGCATAAATACATGCAGCTGAAACGCATGAATGAAATTAGACAAACTATACAGCATTACCAGGGTGTGCAGTAGCAAAACTTGTAGCAGTTTAACTCACTTAGATGTTAAACATACTAAATATGTGCATTACGAAATAAGAGAAACATAATAAAAACAGCATCTGCAATACATAAGAAATGTAAAGGAAAATAAAAACCTGAAGAAAACCAACGTGTAAAACTACAGCATATATACTGGATTTGCAATTATTATCTTGTATACATATGCACAAAAATTTTCCAGGCAATGAAATGTGCGATGTGAAAATAAACTACATCAAATAAATTCCCTCAACATGTTCCAGATAACATGTTCAGTGTGCAGATTTAGATATGCGCATTACTAGTATAGCTGTCCACCTTATCAAAAACGTCTGATCAAGGGACCATATGTACAGAAATGTCTGCTCTCATTACAATTATCATGACCAGACCATATATGTGGATGGAGTTAGCTTGCGCGCAGAAAAAGTGTCCAGAGATATGTAGATGATAGTGTGTGTGATTATGGAAAGAGAGCGGCAGGCGTCCCAGAAGTTGAGTGGATGCAACAGGCTTTCCAATTCAAGTCAACATTCTTGAATGGTCATTTGGCTGGTAGATGTAAACAGGCTGTCACAGATTGTTTTGAATGTTTGATTTAGTAGTGTTGTCACTGAATAGAATATTTCCATACAGCATATCCTGACCCAGAAACTGGATGGGATGAAACGTTCCCATTTTTTGAGTCCCAGTCACTGCCCATGCATTAAACACCGCTCATTTTCATGACAACATTAGCCAGCATTTTATGGCAGCCATATCATCAGTGTACCAACAGAGATTATTATGATGCTCCACAAAGTAGACTTTCTATCTGTCTAACTCTGTGAAAGAGACAGAGATGAAGGAACACATTGAGAGATTGGCCTGTTGGTCAACTCACCCATTAAGTGATTCAATCACGCACACTAAAATCATCCATGTGTTCCTGGTAGATCACGTGCTCCTGTGCTCCAAGCTAACATTTTAGCATACTCCATGTTGAGTGATACTAGACGACTAGCATTAAGTCAAAAGTGAGAGACAAGAACTTGAAGAAGCTTTAAATAAGTAATACAATAATGTATGTAATCTTAAATGATATGTGGCCAGCTCTGTCAATTTTGTGCAGTTTTATGTAATAAAATTTGATCTAAAAATAACTATTTTGAGCTAGCAGGGACTACTTTTTCTGTTTACACAGTAATGGAATGTGCTGGGTGATGGGAGACTGTGGACAGCTACAAAGTACCGTACAGCAAATGAATACGTGATTGCTCACATGAAAAAGTTCCAAAATAAACCTTACAAAATCAGCTATATTGAATAAATGATATAGATATTTTAAAATGTATGAAACTACTGGCCATATGATAAAAAACACAAACAACATTTAACCAGTAAAAGATCTTCTTACTTTTGATAATCCTAGTGCAGGTCTATCACTCAAATAGTGTGTTTAAGTGTAAATGATCTGACAAATGATCCACCAGGGATGCATTCATGCATGCTTTCACCCATGGGCCAATCTCCTAAAAAAAACTTGTTGAAGTTTTTCAAGGAAGGTGTTGGGTTATATGCAAAGGGGAGGTAGTGGAGTCTAGATTTTCAGAAAAATCTGTGTATAATTATGGTATAATAGCTTGAGCAATTGATGCTGAAAAGCTGAAACATAGCCCAAAACCGTTTTGTAACCGCATAATGTCAGTAAGGTCATGAATGATAAGATAATGTTCCCCCGTCTATGGTAATACATACGCAAGTAGATGACCTTTGTGTTCACTCTGCTAAAGGCCATGAAAGTGTGCATGCCTTCACCTTGGAATATGTTTCACACACAACACCATGGATGAGTTGACACACTGACAGGTCAGATAATAGATGCCATGTTGGATGTCAGTGCCCCTGTAGCACGATGATTCTGGGTGGAGAACAATTTTTTTTTTCTTTTGGTGCAAGCATTTGTCTTAAAAAAAAAAAAAAGTGAAGAAGGGATGTGCACATTCCTGGGCTGCTAATAGGAGAACAGCTGCTGTTAGATCTAAAACTGAACCCCAAGACACAAAAACAGTTTTATCAGTCTCTTTGTAGGACTGTTCTATTTTGACTTCTGGACTTCAACAGTTGTGATCATAACTGTCCGTCATAAATATCAGTTGCATAAGTGTGTACAAAATATGCTTTTGTAGTTTTAAAAGTCAAGGCTAACTTAACCTCATTCCCTCCTATTCATGTTGAATAAATGTGAAAATCTGCTCAGTGGAACTTGAAAGTTGCTTCACAGAGGTAATTCTATCTGGACTGAAGACTCCGCCAGCACATATGTTCGCTAAAATGACTGCTGTACTCGATTATAATCACTTAAAATTTGTGCAGTGATACCAAATGTGTTCCATGTTCAAAACTTAATCAGTATTAAGCTTCATTTGTATTAACCTGCTAATTTTAAGTGATTATAATTGTGTAAAACATTTTAGTGAATGTGCACGACAGCCAGATATACATAAGATAAAATAACCTGTGCAAAGCAACTTTTCACGTAGCAATTTTTCACATTTTTTGAACATGAATGGGAGTGAATTGGGGTAAGTTAGCCTCGTGCTAGCAAAGCACGCTCTGTACAGACATATGCACCTGATATTTGTAACAGACAGATATATTCATGACTGTTGACAAGAGGCCAAAATAGGGCAGGTACGGTCCATTAAGGCCAGTTTTTTATGTTTATAGCTATGTTTTTATTTATCTTTGTCATGTCAATTTTTGCATGGCAGCAGAATCACAACAGCAATACGCCGTTTATATTATTTGCAGCCACCGTAGATGTTGACAGGAGGTATCTGGTCATTGGTCCCTGGAGCCGTTCCTTGCTCAGGTCAGACAAACTGGGCTCCATGAGTCTGTCAACATCACTCTTGCTCTTCCTCACCAGGACACGTCAGTGGCTCTTTCTAATCTCCACACACTATATCTTCACAGGGAGTAATGTGTCTTCCAGATGTTGTGACCATGTCAACATGAAGTTTTCATGCTCACCCTTTACCACGCTCACCACTGTGTGATTCCAGTGGAAGTTTATTTCTACCAAAGCAGTTAGTGGGGAAAAGTGCATTTTAAGTGATATTAGCGCGTCGGTGAGTTGATGGCATATTGATAATTGGGAAATCATTTTTACATTGTCAGTGTGACAACAAAGGTTGAGGTCTATCAGGCTAGTGCCATGATGGAGAAATGCTGAAGTATTGTCTAATGTTTTGTGTTATATCAACCACAAAAGGTTACCTAGATGACATTAAGGGAAGCTGACATCTCTGATTGGCAATTTGAGGCTCATGACCTTTTGTGATGTACACAGTCTGAACTGTACTCAGCTACTGATCCAAACCTCTCTCCGTCCACACCGCTGATGTGTGAGATGTTCATTTTAAATAACTCCTTTTAGTGAATCTCCTCAGCTTGCACAACACACATTCCTGTACGACTCTTTTGACCGAACTCCCACGCACCTTAAGGGACTTTAGCTACCTTTGCAGCAAATGGAGAGGAAGGACAGCGCTGCCTTTCCTGACGCTGCTGCCTCCCCTCAGACACACACACACACACACACACACACACACACACACACACACACATGCATGCATGCAAAAGCATAGATGCAGACTGAGCAAATCACCTCACCATGCTGCATCCTGGGAAAAGATATTCAAAACTACCTTTACCAACATAATTAATTGATGGATTTTATCTCTTGAACATGCCACGGGAAACCCAGTGGCTTTGTGAATGAACGTGCAGCTCAGGATGTTTATATCACATGTTCCAGCAGACTCAAGTGAGGCTGTCAGTAGACAATCCACATGTTGTGATGGCCTACCTGACAAGTAATCCTTTCAGTTTAAATTCATTATGATAACAACAGGGTTAAAAACTCTAAGCCTTTCCATCTGCTTGTAAATAGTTACCCATTTTCAATTATGAATATATTAAAAACCTTATTCTAATGCTTGGAAAAAAAGTCACATTCAAACATGGCTTTTGCCAGAAATATGCTATTTTCCAGCAGAAAGGCCAATTTGATGCTCATCATGTGCCCTGCTGTACCTAAGAGCTGTTTAAAGAACATCAATGCAAAGAGGGATTAAATATTCCTGTATTTTGCTAATCATTTATGAAATGCATAATTATCTCACCCGCTTGTTGAGTGGATTAGGAATCATTGATTCTCTCTCTTCCAGTGTATATATAGTGTCTACCTAACCCTTTCAAACTACCCAATAGAAATATTCGGGAGTATAATACGTATGTATATAGTTGGCAGAGCTGCACTCGGGTTCATATTTCATGCAATATGAATGTCTAATCCATGAAATGTGTGGGTGGGATGATTAACACAGACAGCAGCACTGAAAATATGTTTGCTTTGAAACTCCGAATGTGATATGAACATGAAACTATGAATAATTGGCAGAGAATGGGAGCCTGTGTAGATTTAGAACTCAGAAACGCAGTTTATGACTAATTGTGTTAAGTGAAAATAAAGTGCACTTTTGTTCCTGGGATAATTAGCTTTTTAATGTTGCAAGGGTGATTGTGGAGGCTCTCCTGGGCTCCACTGCTTTTGGAGTGAGCCCTCTAGCTCTCCCATGGGGTAGTAGCGCTTGTTACACGCGGCTCACAGGCCAGAGGAGAGGAGTGAGGGCTCCACATGTTAAGAAAGCAGAGTGCAGAACAAGAGTCTTTACTGTGCAAGTGCATTGTTTTGACTCATGACTCAAAACACTGAACTTTCAGTTTCAAACTTCTGCAAAGTTTCAGACCAAACTCAGTCAAGTCCTTTCCACCGATGATGTTGTGATTATCCGGCATTTATGTGAACAAATGGAGTGTTTTATTGGAAAGAAATCTGTTATAACCATATCAGTTATTTTCATTATTAAGAATAAACTATGGTACAAATTGAGCTTTATTCAAAGTATTTTCATGTTTTCCCACCACTAAATTCTGCTTCACACTTCATGTTTAAAGATCTGGGCCAGGACTGGCTTGCAACTCTGGTCCACCACTTGTGTAGCTTTGGATAATTGGAATTAGTTGGCCAAAACATCTCTAAATGTGACGAGGATTTAATCACATAGAGGTAAAGTATTAAAGAGTAAGGGACAGGGAAATTTTCAGAAAGAGAAGAAGGAAGAGGAGGATTAGGAGGAGAAGAAGAGGAAGAGGAAGACAAAATAGGTGGCAGCGGGGGGAAAAAGAGGGAGCGAGTAATTACTCGATGTAAAGGCCACAAACAGAGCTCCTGCTGTCGCTGAAAAATCAAATCTGTCAGCAATTAGACGGAGGCCAAGCAGCACTTGTCACTGGACAATGGGGCAAGAGGAGAGGGGGTTAGCAATTATTAGAGCTGATAGAGTACCTTTATTTATCTAAACAGCAGGTTAGTTGCCCAATCTCTCCCTTTGTCACTTGTTGCACATGTGAAAGGGGCACCACTTAATCCGAATAGTGTTCCCTGTCCCGGCCGGTGGGTATTATACTTGGGGCAAGAGCTGGAGAGGGCTGCTTTTCAGCGCAGGGCAGAATAATCCAGGGGTTGATCTCATGCTCTTGCAATGCTTCCTTTGCTCAAAGAGCTGATCGGGATCCTTTACATTTGAAGCTATTTATTAGAGGTTTGGGGAGGGGGGTAAGGGGGG
>OMLF01040338.1:8144-18433 GCA_900302615.1 Holocentrus rufus | reverse complement strand
ATCACATAGAGGGAACGATCAACTAAGCACAGCCTCAGTTTCTTACTACTGACTCATGTGACTTGAGACAGTCCTGCCTGAACTCCAGACCACTGAGCTAACTGAGAGTGTGTGTGTGTGTGTGTGTGTGTGTGTGTGTGTGGTTGTGTGTGTGTATGTAGCATTCGTTCAATTAGATTAATCCACAATTCCACAATCGTACTAACTAATTAACTAAATAAATTAGAAGGAGAAGAATTAGAAGGGGCACTCAGAGAGAACACCCACGTCCTGCATGTTGAGCGTGAAATGCTAGAAAGATCAATAATATTTGCACATTTTTTTCTTTCAGTTCAACCTTTCAGGGTCTCTGAAAGTCAAAAGTCATGTGACCAATGGAAAGGTTATATATGATTTCATATTAGTGTTTAATAACCATATGGATATGTCTTTGCTTCACTGATATGGCCATTAAATATTAAATATTCCCTATGTACTAGCATTTGGCCCAAAATTTGACTTTACCCTGTAACCCTTAACCAAACTGTTTGAGTTATGCTGTGTACACACACACACACACACACACACACACAAACTTTAGGGGACATTACATAGACTTACATTAATTTCCTGGAGACTTACCCTAACCTTAACCATAACCGCTACTAGCCTAACCCTAAGCCTAACACCTAACCTTAACCTTTGATCTCAAAATCAGCCTTTTTCCTAACTGGGGACACAGATTTTTGTCCCCAGTTGGACAAGCCTCCCCCATTTAACTGGTCTTAGATCTGGTTTGTGTCCCAGAAGGTAGGCAAAACACACACACACACACACACACACACACACACACACACACAGGACTGAAAACTCTGCATGTGGGTGTAGCAATTCTGAAAATTTGCATGCAGTGGATTTATTTTCAAAAATTAATACATAAATCTATTCACACATGTTGAGTTTATATGATACATCAATAAAATGCAACAACAGTAAGAGGATGTTTTGTTTTCACCATCAGTTGCACGGAGAAGAAGAAGCTCAGTTAATGAGAAGTCAACAGGACGCAAAGTGGCAAAAGCCAAGGTACAGATTTTTAAAGACTCATTTCCCAAATACATTTCTAGCTTAAATTTAAATGCAGTTAGGCTAAGTTAAGATCTCATTCTTCCATAGCATTGCATAGCATAGTTGTTTGTTGGTGCACAAGCCCAACAAGTCAAACAGGTTTCATGCACTGCTGTGATGCATTATTGGATTCAGCACACCTCTCTCTTGGCCTGTTTTATTCTGTAGGTTGAAATCATGATTGCATGGCAAATGTTGACAGGCAAGGTATGTAGAATATCTAGTATAAACATGTAGTACAAATTTCATTTCCTGGGGTGAGAACAGTATGCAAAAGAGTTTAAGCAGCACGTAGTATGCAGTTACTGTAAGTTGTTATCAAAATGCAAAAGAGGAACAACAGAGTCAAACCGATTACAATGTCGGTAAAAGCTTTGTATTTGTTTGTAGAATGGAATTTTGGAGCAGAGTCATAAAAGAATGAGGAAGTACCTGGGGAATCACAGAAAGGGAACACACACTCTCACAGTTGAAAAGCCTCATACTTGTGGACACTGTCTTAGTTGGCTTAACAACACAGCACCTGTGCAGGTAAGATTTGTTTTTATTTTTATTTTCTCTTAATCAATTGCCAATTACATTGCTTCAGTTGGTAAGAGTAACATAGTTTGAAGAATCATTTTATCTGTTTCCCTATGTAGCAGTGGATTCTGCACTGTCCTGGATCAGATTTTCAGACAAAAGGCAATTGACTCCCCATCAGGAATGTCAGTCCCAAGCTGCTCTGAGAACAGCCTGTTGTTTGTCTGCGAGTTTCACCCCGGGCCTGGTCCACCTCAGCTTTCTGGTGACATGGATTTTGCTGGTATTGGTCTGGTATATGAGACGCAGGCGGTCATCCTCCCCGCCCAGTGTAGCATTTACCAGCTCCGGCTGCGCCTCTGCATGCAGGTAGTCAAACCACTGGGAAAAAATATTTGAGCCACTACTGATTGTTGTTAGCTTGTAGCCTATATGAATGAAGCATATACCACACATGATGTGCTTTTTTATAAAGTTATATACCTTGATTCCTAGAACCAAATTCTACAACCAAATTCTTCACCTTCATCATTCGTGTAACCTGAATCCCTAAATTGCTGCTTCCTGAAGTGAGCTGTTTTTGCTTAGCACAACAATTTGGCCTTTATCAGCTGACATAAGTCACTCTAAAAAAATCTGATTGTTCCATCACTTTGAGTTTAAATGTGCTGTTAAAGCATAGTTTTGTCTTAATCCTGAGTGAGTCAAGGTGGGCACAGCTTGTTCAAAGATTGTACTGACTTCATTCAGCTCCATGAGGATTTTTTTTTCTCTACCTTCAGTTACAGGAACAGAACTGCCATCCAGACCCACTGGCAATACTGGACCCTGAGAAATACATTCTGCTGTATGCCAGAGGGGAGGACTGGTACGAGGCCTATGATGACTGTCAGGTTCTCAGGACATTAGACATTCCATGGTCGCACGACACCTCAGGACGTCTGGTGGCGAGGATCGTAGTATCACCACCCTTGGCGGTTGATGCAGAGAAGAGGCAGAAACAACAGCAGACTTTAGCTTACCTGATCGGTCACGACCTCGACAAAGAAGGGTCTGACAGGCTTGGGGAGCTCACCTACACCCGTAGGAAACTGGCATCTCCGAGAAGACAAGAGCTAAGGATTCGGGATGACAAGGTTTACGCCACAGAGCCTTGGACGACATCTGCCCCTATGTCAGCTGATCTAAAGGCCCAGTTGGACAGGAAACTCCCTGTCACCCTCCATCACCTGAACCAGATCAGCTTCACTGTAAAGGTTGATTTAACCACAACGCCACAAGTTCTTCTTAAAGTGTTCAGAAGGGTGGTGGCTGACCAGGGTTTGGATTGTGATTCTTCTGATAGCCTGGTTTTGAAAGTCTCGGGGAGGGAGGAGTTTCTATCCGGAGACTTCCCCCTCAGCGAGTTCCTCTGGGTTCGACAATGCATGAAAACCAATCAAGACCTCCACTTGTCCGTGGTCCCCGTGGCACAGCTTGCTGATGAGGCAGTTCAGGTCGTGGACTGGCCACTTGTTGACAGTTTCACTGGCCAGTTCAGCTCCCATGAGGATCTTCGTCTTGATGGGAGGCATTTGGACGACATCTTCATGATATCTTTGTGGGACTGCAACAGAAGATTCAGAGTCAAGCTCCTTGGCTTCGACATCCCAAAACTTCCAAGCAAACCCCCTCAGTCAGTCTATGTGGAAGCTTCTATACTTTATGGTAACAATGTTCTCTCCTCAGTCTCCTCGGTTCCCAAAGCGTTCACAGACGAAGTGCTATGGAATGAGTGGCTGGAGTTTGATATTTTCCTCAGGGATCTGCCACGTGGGGTGAAGCTGGGTCTTACCATTAATGCCAGTGGTAATGACAGTGTGCCAGTAACCAAAGACTCCAAGGCATCGTTCTCTACGCCCAATAGAGCATCAGACCAACAGAAAGGGAAGGGGAGGGTGCTCTACTTTGTTAATCTTCTCCTAATAGACCACAGGTCAGTTTTCATTTTCTGTCATCTCTAATTCAGTGATGTCTAATCCAATTTTCTTTTCAGTTTTAGAACATGTAGTGATTTTGGTAATATACAATACAGGCCACTATTATCTTAGTACAGTTCGGGAATTTGTCTCTTCACATACCGACATACACTAAGATGTTGATTTTAATTTCCATCCATTTCAATTAAAAAAAACAACAATTTTAAGTTCCTTTAGTTTTATTATTCAATATTTACAAAAATAGATACTACTTTCTTAACTTGCTTACTTTTGTCAAAAGCTAGCATCATTTTTTGTAATTTTGTTCCGGCAGTCTGTTAGTTTTAATTGTTTTCAACTTCACTGAGATGAAACTCAACACTCGCTCACCCCTGCAGGTCAGTCCTCAGCCAGGGTCCTTACACCCTCCACATGTGGTCCTACCTGGAGCTGGAGGAGGAAGTCTTCATCTACCAGGCAGAAAAGCTGTCCTCTGCTACCAACCCTGACATAGCTGACTCCATGGCAATCAGCTTCCTTCTAGATCGCTACAGCTTCCCTGTAGTTCTCCCCAACAGCTTGACCCCATCTGAACCAAGCCAGTCCGCACTTGACTCAGGTCAAGTTACCACTTCACCACACAACTCTTTCCCTGAATCTCCCTCTTACAATCCAGATGGGCCGACTCCCTCGTCATCCCCACCCTCTGCTTCTTATGCTGTCTCGCCCCCCTCACCTGACACCATCTTTTCGCCTTTCACACCTGAGCACAGTCAGACTAACTCCTTAGCCAGTGCAGGACGATCAAGCCCATCACCCAGTATCAGCATTGCACCTTGTTCACCCTTATACCCTTATGATCTGGATATGTCTCCTGCCAACATGGTACAATGTGGCAATCATGGCTCTACACTACATCCTGGAAGATATTCATATTCCAGCAGTCCAATGTCGACAACTCAGGCCACTGCTTTCTCTTCTCCACCAGCTTCAGTCTCCTCTTCACCCTCTTCCACCCTATCTGAAATCAGTTCCACCCCTGTGAGTCGACCCATGGCTGCCAAACCCTTGCAGGGTCCAGCCGCTGACACTCCGACCCTCAGATCACCTTCTCCAGTGTTTAACACTGACAGGGGTCGCCTGCGAAGATTCCGGGAGGAGAGTGTTCGCTATGCCTCCAACCTACCCCACTTCCTTCGCAGTGTTAATTGGATGAAGCGTGACGTGGTGGAGGATGTCCATTGGCTGCTGGGCCACTGGGATCCTGGGGAACTGGACCTATCAGTGGCCCTGGAGCTACTGAGCGTGGATTTTGCTGATGAAACAGTGAGAAGACTAGCAGTTCAGAGACTGGAATACCTGTCCAATGATGAAGTACTGAAGTATCTGCTGCAGCTGGTGCAGGTATGTTTTTGTTTTCATAAATAGCTGGAAAACTATTAAGCACCAATGGAAAAATATTAAGCACCAATTATTTTCAATTTTTTAATTTTTTAAAACATTTTCAGCTTGTAATCCTTATTTAAATAGTAGAGTCAATGACAAAATGTAAAAAAAAAAAACAATTGTCAATTATAATGGCAAAATATTATGGTAGGAAATCCCTAGGCTACACTTAATTCAATTGTGCTTACCATAAAAATTAACATGATTGCAAACTATCTTAATCTATTAATCAGCATCTTTCTGAAATTTCAAATATAAAATTACCTTTTCATTAGCACTACACACGCTCTCCCTCTCTCTTTCTCCCTTTGAGCACACATCAACAATATCATGACCATGTTTAAATCTCAGGCACAGACGTTCATGTGGAGAAGTATAGTGAGGTTGATATCTGTGGTATTACTTAATTCTCTCCGCTGCTGTCACTGTGGTTCATACAGACCCTCAAAGTGGAACCGTACCACGACAGTTTCCTGGCTCAGTATCTCATCCGGAGAGCTCTGCAAGTGAGTAATGTAATATTATGGCATCTACATATTCTGTGTTCATAAGACATAATATATTACAACAGAGCCCAACAGACCCACACTGATGAAATATATTCCGTAAACAAGTTTCTAGTCTGGAAAGATCAGAGGAGTGAAGTGTCACACTTCCATTTGGCTGCATTTGTCCAACAACTCTCTGCCTCACTTACTTGTTCACTTGAACCCTTCCCTTTTCGCTGCAGAGCAAGAGAATTGGCCACTTCTTCTTCTGGTATGTGCGCAGCGAGGTGGCAGGGTGTCTGTATTTCCGCCAGCGTATGGCCGTGGTCCTGGAGGCCTACCTGCTGGGCTGTGGTCAGACCATGCTGGACGGCTTCAGCCAGCAGGTCCAGGCGGTGGAGGCACTGAAGGAGGTCGCTTGTCTGGTTAAGAGTCTCTACCCTGACAAGACTGACCTCCCCCCTACAGGTAGGACCGATAGAGGCCATACAGTGTGAAATGATCCCTGAAAAAAAATCAGTTGTCAAGCATGTGATATTTGCTTTCATAAAACAAATGACAATACATTTTAATGATTAGAGTGGACTATTCTAGATGCTTCTGGTCCCATTAGGAGAGCTGAGTCATTGCAGAGGCAAAAATACATAGAATAGAATTGAAGATAATATAAATTACAACAGAAGAAGCTGGTCATTATTTGCTTTGTCAGGGTCTTGATTCATACTATAGTAATGACCAGCTCGCTGTACATCACCTTTTATCAGCACTGTGAATCAAGGTAAGAACACTGGATGTAAACAAAGATAGAAGGTGTAATTTTTTTTTAATTCAAGGTATATTGAGTATATATTGTGTGAGTATTAATCTAGACTGGAGTAACTTTATTTGATTATGGTGTTTCCGTGGCCCCTGTCTGAACTGAAGACTTTCTTTTAGTATTCGTGTGCATGTAAATGTAGATTGAATAATACTGATGAGCCATTAAATATAATTGTCCTCTGCCTGATGTGGCTTTAGCTGCCATCAGGCTCCAGGAGCTCCTTCAAGAGTGCAATCTGCCAAAAGAATTCCTGGTGCCCTTTGACCCTCGTATCAGAGTTGGAAGGATCTTGGTAAGGCTTAACATTGTTAAGCATGTTATGAATATCTTTTTAGAATAATCCACTTCAAATGTGTAGTGTTTCCATATCATATGCTAAAGCTAAAGTTTTAAGGTTGTAATTGCAATAATATTTATCAAATCAAATTAAATAATCTAATTAATTCATTTTACAGTATTTAGATTATGTGTTTTCCATTGTGGAATTTAGTGATGCATGTTAGTTTTTAATGTAATAATTTGCATATTTTCAAATAAATGTCTGATTGGTCTATCCCTGATTGATATAATTATATAGTGATTCATTCTATATCCCTGTCATCAAACCTTTTACATTTGCTATATTTACATTTTTTTCCAGAAGAAAATCCTCTAGTGCACAGGAAATGATGAATTTTATTACCAGTAGCAGGTACAGTAGTCTCTTTGGAATCAGTAGAAGAAGAACTGGGTAGCCACCATGAACAGACAAAGAAAAGAGCACCACCTACAGGAAACCAAACTTCATGGACAGAAAATCCAAGAATAAGACCCCACAGTATAAGAACAGTGGAAAAACACAGATCAGTGACCACTTAGCACCAGAGATGTAGCCATAGTCAAAACAAATTAAATGGCAAACAGCAAAACACTCGATCATTTTTTATTAATTGAACTCCTCCAGCTGGACCGATGCAAGGTGATGGCCTCTAAGAAGAAGCCTCTTTGGCTGGAGTTCTGCCCCATGTCCTCGCCCACATGTGCTTCACCTGTAGGCATCATCTTCAAAGAGGGGGACGACCTCAGACAGGACATGCTGGTCATTCAGGTCAGGGAGGATTTCTTTGTCTTTATTGCTGCTTTAGTGATATTCCTAACAGCTAATGACGCTGCATGTATTACATCCTTGAAAATGACCACCCGAGTGTGAGCTGACTGTGTCTTCCTGTCTAGACATTGGTGGTGATGGACTCTATCTGGCAGGAGAAATCCCTGGACCTGAACCTGGTGCCCTATGGCTGCATCTCCACAGGAAACAATATAGGTGCACTCATCTGACAACAGTGCTCTTCAAACACTTTCTTTTGAGATCTACTACATCATAACCCAACCTGATAATGTTTTGTAATGGACTGTAAATCTTTAGGCTGTTTATTAGACTACTAGCCAAATAAGGTTTAAAAGTCATTTTTCAAATATCTGTCATATTTCATGTTCAAATTTAATTGAAGACTCTATCCAACAGGTATGATCGAGGTTGTGAGGAATGCAATGACCATTGCTGCAGTCCAGAAGAGCCAAGGAGGAACCACTGGAGCCTTCAAAAACGATGCTTTGTTTGATTGGCTCAAGAGCAAGTGCCCACTCCAGGAGATAGTAAGTAATATAATGTTGAAAGGGTAAATGTAAATGATTCAGATTCAGAGGTTCTAAACATTTTTCAGCCTGGGACCCAAATGAAATAATTAATTAATTTGATTACAGCACTACGGGGCGGTGGAGCGGTTCGTGAACTCCTGCGCTGGTTACTGCGTGGCCACCTATGTGTTGGGGATAGGCGACCGCCACAATGACAACATCATGATCACAGACCAGGGTAAACACCGTAAATCCTAGTTGTTTGATTGAACTTATTAGTCGATCCATTCACCTTTCAGTCAGCCATTCATCAAAAATGAGACCATGGATGAATGAATTAGCAGAGTAGAAACCTGAATGGTGTATAAACTGATTTAGTGACCATACTCAATGTCAAAGTATTATATTTCTATATTTCTTGGTGTTTTCAGGAAACCTGTTCCACATAGACTTTGGCCACATCCTGGGCAACACGAAGCGCTTTCTGGGCGTGAACAGGGAGCGGGTGCCATTCGTCCTCACACCTGACTTCCTGTATGTCATGGGCAGGGTCAAAGGTCGTACCAGCCTCTACTTCCAACGGTTCAGGGTGAGAAGGCCTGATTTGATGTGGCATGTGTTTATTTATGCGTAAATGATATGTCTAGCTGTTCCGATCCAGTTATCACATGACTGTTAAGCAAACTTGAAATATTGCAAAATATAATATACGAATTAGGTGTTTGCATCACCTAAACTAAAATGATTAATTCAGCTTCCACAAGAACAATGGAAACCGTTTTTACTGCATTGACAGTAAAAACTGTAGAATAATTTGTCGACTGTGTGTGCATATGTACAGTTGTAACTGATTGCATTTCTCTCCTCTCCTCTCCTCTCCTTTCCTCTCCTCCTCTCCTTCCATTTCAGGACATCTGCACCCAAGCCTACCTCTCGCTGCGCTCCCACTCTCGTCTGCTGGTCACTCTGTTCTCGCTCATGCTGCTGACCGGGATCCCCGAGCTGAGCACTGCAGAGGACATGCGCTACCTGCGGGAGGCGCTGCAGGAGGATCGCAATGAGGCGGAGGCCAGGGAGCACTTCCTCCAGCAAATCGCTGCGTGCGAGCAGCTGGGCTGGACCGTGCAGGCCAACTGGTGGATCCACATGGTGGCAGGCATCAAGTAGACTGTGAGAGCACCTGTATTTTTAAATGATGCACTCCTCTGCTGTTGGATGCGGAAATTAAATCTTCATACTACATTCATATAAAAATTCCATCCATTGTGCTGATGAGCATCCAGGAGTGTAAAACCCATAAAACCATAACCAGTCCATTCTCCCCAAATACTAATGTTTTTGTCTGCAGGATTCTTCATAGTAAAAACTCCAACTTACACATCTTAATCCAAACATCTGACATGTTCACCCTAATCTGTTTTGCCTGTAGGAGGACTGATTCCCCAGAACGGGAAGATATTTAAACATCCGTCCCCATGCCATCACTGACACTGTTTGACTCTACATTATGTACGCTTGAATGTTAGTCTTTTGCACTTCTGCTTTGGTGCTTCCTTTGAGTGATTTACAGTCAAGTTTTAATGAAGGCATCTAATTGAAAGGTCACCTCAGTATATGTGAATGGGCTGAGGTGCATTTAACTTCTGTTTGGATACTGATCACTGCCAGATTATGAATATTCTATGTAAGAAAGCTTGATGAAGGAGAAAATCTCAATGGCAGCTATTCTGCATCATTACTACTGATTATTCTTTGTCATACATAACTTAGCAAGAATTGCTTTTGCATCAGTATTTTGCATATTCTAATTTTAGCTTTGGTGATCAGTGATGAAGTGTGTTAATGTCACTTTTTTTAATAACAGTATGATAAAGGAATTCCAGTACAAATGATATAGTATACTTGATTATAATTGACTGGGCAAACGTGTAAGCAGACATAGCTTAGAATAGCAGGAGAAAAAAAAGACATACACAAAAAAAGTGAAATACGTTAACAACAGTATGTGTTTATATTCTTATTGTTGATTACATTGATTTCTGTGTTGAATACAAAACAAAAAACAAAAAACATCATGATCATGTGTTTTCTTAACCTTTCTGTGGCAAAAAGACCTCGTGGTCTCAGCATGGGCTGCTCACTTAGAACAATTGTCATTGTGATACAATTAAGGCCACATGGGAAACACACACACACACACACACACACACACCCTCACACACACATGAATGCATGCATGGTACAGCAGCAGAAAGAGGAGGGTGCATGGGTAGAAGTGTAGAGAAAGGAGGGGGGGCAGGCGTTTTTGGGTGTAGTGAGGGTGAGTAGTTT
>OMLF01040324.1:3875-32146 GCA_900302615.1 Holocentrus rufus | reverse complement strand
GGGGGGGTGGCACTGTGCTCGCTTATATGGAGCTTTTCTTAATCCCTCTGGGAGCTTCAATTGGATATCGGTGGTGTGTGTGTGTGTCTGTGTGTGTGTGCATGCTGGAGGCTATTGTATCAGCTGGGACAGCCTGTGTTGTGTGTTGTGCAGAGCGGCATTATGGGAGGGCAGGGCCAGCAGAGAGCCAGTATCACTGAGCTCTGCACGCTCCCTCTCTCTCTCTCTCTCTCTCTCTCTCCCCCTCTGTTTATGTAAGTCTGTGTGAGTGAGTGAGAGTCAGTGTGTGTCTGTAGTTTGAAGGGACCCTAGAGCGGCATTATCTGGCGTGCCACAGTAACCGACAGTCAGAGAGAGAGAGAGTGAGTTAGTTTGTGAATCGGCAGAGGCTGCTGCGTCTCCCGGCTCCGCTGCCTCCGCATCATCACCGTCCCCATCAGCACCGCAGGCTAGAAGACTTAACTCCACTGCAGCAGCAACACGGCTACAGGACAGTATGTACCCAGATGAGAACGAGACGGTAAGGCGCCTTCTTTACTTGTGCGTGCGCGTCGGCATCACAGGTACACACTGATGCACCCGCTCAAACGGACACGCAGAAACACTTTTGTACACACTTCTCAGCAGCAGAAATGCAGAACCGTTCAACTTCAGATGCGTACAACTTCATGCACGTACACATTTTTTTGCGAAGTCAGCACAACTATCAGTATGTTATATCCTACTGTATTGTACTGCAGGGTGACTCGTGCGTGCCTGTCCAACTTATTATGAGGCATAAAGCTTTTTGGGTTACAGGAAGCACTTTAGCACTCGGATGCACGCGTGCCAGCTGGCACTGTTTTAGTGTGTTTGGTGCACTCAGAGAATTATCTTTAATTGAGATGCTGTCTGTTCCAGACTGTATGACATGCCATATCGCACCAATATTTTATAGCAGTCATGCAAGCAGAAACTGTTGCGCTTATAGTTCTGCACAAATGCATGAGTATACACGCACTTTTATTTTATGTGACCCTTCTTTCTCTTTCTCCTCTCTCCTTCTTTTTCTCACACACACACAAACACACACACATACATACACACCGAAGTCTGCAGACCTGAACACACAGCTGATCTTGCAGGTTCTATATTCACAGGCTTAAGACAGACTTGTGTTTATTATCCATTCGTTAAGTGTGAGCACTCGCAGCTGTCCCTAAGATTGATAGTACCGGCTACTTTCTCACTGTCCATAACATCAGTACACTGGGAGACAGACGGGCGGTTCAGATGTATACGGAGGTCTTCAAAGGGATGATGGCATGCCACAGTATAGCTAAGAGGATGCACTTAGAGCTTGCCATGCTTCATTACATAAGCGCCGGCTACGTAACATTTGTTTGGACAGCTGGATGGAGAGACGAGCTCGGGGCAGCGGTGATGATGGGAGAGAGGATGATGAAGAGGAGGACGGTGTCAGAACAGGCAGAATTTTATTTTGTTTATTTGGGATATAGCTTTTGTTATGCAAATAAAAGGACTGATCCTAAATGTTGCATGCACTGAAAAAAGATTTTTAGTGTTTTACGGTGTTTTTTTTCTAAGATAAGCAGGTGGTAGTTATCTTTAGCTTCATAAAATATGGATTTACCGGCAGCATCAACCTGCTCTAGCTTATAACAGTTTACCAAAGGATCCTTTTTAATATAGTCTGTGTTTACACCGCCCTGTTTCTAAGTTATGAGGGAAACCAAAACCACCTTGCATATCTGACCGCCCACTAAATGACAGTGGACAGTTAGAACCATATAATCTCCCAGTCCAATATAAATAAAGGTTTGCTTGGAGCCTTGCCCATGTGTACTCATGCTGGTCTGGGTGATGACAGCGTGCAATATAATTTCTCACTTTTGAGTGGGAAGGACTGTGTCTGTCTGCACTTTGCCCCCAGTCAAGTTTTGAGTCAGAAATGATTAACTGTGGCTATATGGCAGCATGACTGTGTAGCTTGACATTTAGATGTGATCTCAATATCGTTCACTATAAAGGAAGTGTTAACAGATAACTGAACTTGAAAGCTTTTGAACATGTTTTCAAATTTAAAAACATTTCGTGAAATGAATTTGTTCTGTGTGATTTCTGTGTGGTTTTGAAAACTTTAGAAAATAAACAAAAGGCTCCAAAACAATAAAAAAAACCTTCAGTGCTTTTAGGTATGATTGCATATTTAATGACTGCATATTTCTACTGCATTGTAATAATGTGAAGAATTAGTTTTATTCAGCTATAGAATGAGGTTAATGATATTGTCCTGCCACTGTCGGTGTGCATCATTTAGAACAAAGCTAAATAAAAACAGTCAAGAAATGCAGGCCTGGAAAATGAGTGAGCGTATGGAAAACATGTAGGAGCCCTGCATAGATTGTTGTGGTTCAACGTGACTCTGTGGGCATTTGCACTTGAAACTTAATTGTGGACAGTGAATGTCAGAGCTGCTTTAGCCCTCAATTACAAAGGCCTACTTTCTCCCCAGAGCTTACAGTGAGTTTCATCTAGACGTCACAACTCAAAGGTTTGATGTCAGTAGGTCCGTGCAACAACCAGAATGATTTTCTTTCCTCCATCCAGCTCTTGTTATATGGTCCAGGCTGGTGTGAAACATCCAGTGTGACTACATCCACATAGGTCAGAGGCCATGGGATAAAGAAACCAGTCTGTTAAAGGGAAGGAAATAATACCAGCTGGGTGGGGATCAATGACTGGATGATCCCTGCTCAAGCTTTGTTTTGGTACTGGATCTAGGTTAGTATGGCTTACAGATACAGTGTTTTCTAATAACAGTCATGCTGTAGATGTAGATATGTGATTTTGTATAAATCATGTCACCAGGTCTCTTGCACGCAGTCCTTATGGGTTTATGGGTTACTGGGTGGAGCAAGGTGCTAACACTGCTAATATTAATGCTAGCAATGTCTGAAATGTTTTGGTTCACCTGGAAAACTAAACAAAATACCTGCCAAGGACAATTTTACCAGCCAAAATGATTAATATGCTCTCCTCACAGAAATATGCCACCATACCTGCTATCTTGAATGTAGAGAACCAGGAAGTTCAATACAGGCATGAGATTAAATTGTGTTGCACCACATGTGAATAATGTTTCACTAACTTTTGGCAAGTTAACCCTCCAGTCAGTGGAAAGAAAGGAGTGAACATTCTTCCAAAGCACCAGGCAGCCAATCAGTATACAGAGCTGTTGTTTTACTTTGATCTGATTGGCTCATAGTCAGAGGGCGTGTACGGTGGTCAGGAGAGACAAAATGGGACCACAAGCTAGACCCAAAGACCAACATTTTCAAATTAAAATTTGACCACACAAAGGATAGTGCTCTGTGTGGTGGGTAGCCCTCGCTGATTTATTCACCAGAGGCAAATTTTACGCATTTGGCACTTGGTGGGTGGTCATTTCAGACCCTTTCTGCAAGGCATCATGAGAAATTGCATCCACCAAATAGCATGTTACTGGTCAGAGCTAAGTGTTAACTACATCCTCACTGTATTACTATGAACATCTTAATGAATGGGGTGGCTGTTTTTTAAACCTCATTGGTGTCAGACTCTAAACGTGCCAAGACATTTTCAGTAAGTTTCGGAAGTAGCTGCTGAGATGTTCCCTCTTCAGCAAAAAGCATTCTTGTGCAAAACACTGAACCTCCCCTAGGTCCAAGGACGCTCATCCGGCTGAAACCTCTGGCTGAATGCTTACATGTGCAGTTTGTTACTTTCAAGACACTCGTTCCTGAATACACTGTCTGTAATACGGTGATATCAAGGCTCTGAAAAAAATGTGGCCAGACCTGCAGTGTCATGCTGGGTAAAAGGCTGCACACTGTCTGCTCTCATAGGTCTAATATCAGTTCCATTCCTGCAGGATGAAAGCTCCTTAACTTCATGTTGTGGACTGTACCACCGGGATAATTCCATTTCAGATCAGATTAGTAGATTATTATAGCAGACCTGCCTCTTCTTCCTCTTTGCCCTCCTCCTGCTCACTCCTTTTATCAGCTCATAATGAGCTTCTGCATCCCAAAGTGACTATTTCACCATAACTTTAGAACATGCAGTTTTGCACAAATGCATGCATGCAGAGCTTTAATGTGAAGAATCTCCCTCACTCCCTATGCCTTTAACAAAATGACACAGAGTCCGCAGACTGAAACACAGCTGATTCTGCAGCCTTGGTTCAGAGTCTTAGGGCGCTCTTGTGTTTATTATCCATTCGTTCAGCGTGAGCGCTCACAGCTGTCCATAAGATTGATTGTAGGAGTACCAGCTACTTTCTTATTGAACCCATAACAACTCCAACCGGAGAAGCAGACAGACGGTTCAGATACATATTGGCTCTCCGAAGGGTTAGTAGATATAAAATCTCTTTCCATAACCCATTAGCAGTAACACACTGCCTGGTGGCTATGTATTACAGTGATCTATATGGTTTGTGATGACTGAATAAGTTGGTGTTATGGGCTGATGACAGCTGAAGTAATTTGTGAGTGTTCAAATGACTCACAGCATTATCTGTATAAAGGAAGCTCGTAGTATATTGCAGAGGCCACATGCAGCTATTGCTACATAATTGAAGTTGACGTCAGTGGTAATAGATGACAAAACTGGGCCTTCAGCTGTAATACAGACAACTTTCTAGTGCTGTCACCAGTTTCTTATGTGTCTTAGCATTGCAACGATTTATTTTCTTACCTAGATTGGACGATTCAGTTATTAATTATCATTTATTTCTTTTCAGTAGAATCATATCTGGATGATTTCTGTTGGGTAAGCTGATAACAAGCAATTTAAAAAAATATCTGACAAAATTAGGCATTAAATATTTTAAGCAGTATTATTTTAAAATTGACATCTAATGTTACCATCTAATGTTACCATTTGGTTGAATAGGACGAACATTCATTTGTTTATTTAAGATGATATTGCATATGATTCATACTGTGATATGTATTGATAACCAAATTCTTATGAATATCATGATATTCATTTCAACAATATCACCCAGGCCCTTTTTTACCATTTTACCAAGAAATAAGCTGAGTCGTAAATAGCATTGGATTGTTTTTTTACTTATTTATTTATTTATTTATTTATTTTGGCCAGCTAGGCCTAAATGTTACACCCATATTGCACTGATACACATCCCAAATTCCAACGCAAATGATATGAAAAAACATAAAACAAAGAATTGACTTTGATCCATTTTTTTGTAACCTCGTCCATCACAGGGACAGATCATGATAAATTCTTGCGGACACCCCGATCTTGCACTGCAAATGTAAAATGTAGTTTAATTCCTGGGGAAAAAAAGCAGAGTGAGTCCCATTTGTCTTGTTAAACTGGTTTGACGTGAGCGGGTTTTTGTGCCTTGTTCAAGGCTGCTTGTCTGAGAAGCCAGAGAGATGAAGCACACTTGGATCATTTGCATACCAGAAATACAGGTTCAGGCCTGGTGAATGGCAGGTATTCTGAATGGGGAGAAACAAACGGTTTTCCAAGGACAGTTTGATTTCAGCATGACTTTAGGCCCCTTCCTCATTGTATGCTGGTACTTCTTAGTTATGAAAGCGCTTGCTAAGTCTGACAGTCTTGTGCATCTACTTTTTTCAACAGTGTAAAACAGTAAGTGTTTTTGTTAAGTGCAGAGATTTTGCCACTAACAAACCCTGTACGTTATGAGCCGGGGTGGAGACAAGCTAAGTTCAGGCAGAGGAAAGCGGCTAAGAGACAAAATTCATCCTGACTCAGTCTTGTAGCTTTTTGTTTACCTTTTGTCTAAGTTGAAACCCTGAAATGAAAAGGAATAAAATGTTTTGCTCATGGACACTTCAGCAAAGCCCATGCTTGCCAAAAACTAAGCGACCCAGCTGAATCTCTTAAAGGTAAATACTCCAATCACTTTTGCTGTTTCACCGGCTAACTGGACTTATTTTAATAAAGTTGAACCTCGATTATTTACCTTCTAATATAGCTGATTGTGTAAAGAAACTTATCAGTCACAGTAAAAACTGACCAACATTTGGCTTGTGGGTGGTGCTACCTCCCTACCACTTGATGCCGTTCATCCTGACCTACTCTCGTCCAGCCATCATCACCTTAGGCTGCATCTTCCTGTTAGCCTCGGTTTGCTGATTTATAGTAGGAAATCGTGGTTTTCCTGTTATAGTTAACTTACGGAGAACATCCGGAAAGGCTGTTTTGATCTCGGCCATTGAACCATAATATTTAAATATTGGAGATACTTTGTCGGGATTCATCAAATTGCAGCAGAAAAAGTCGACTGAGATATTATCTTCACTGCCCTTTGGTGGCGGTGTCTAGTCCGGACAGACGGTCTTTGCCCTGCCTGGGAAAAACAAACACTAATCAGGCCGACTCTGCCCAATCTTCCCATCTGTCTCGCTGGCCTTTTGTTGTGGAGGAGACTATAGCCCGGCCAACAAGACAACAACAAGCCGTATACGGTGATGTAAGAGTTGCCCTTTTCAGGTGTACTGTTGCTCACAGGAGTGCCACCAAAACTGATGCTCCGTGGGTTTGTTTTCTCATGAAAAATTGATCGCAGCTCCGGATCCCTATCACCATTTTCCTGTCTAACTTCTATATTTCTTGGACGCAGTGGCTGAGAAATCGTGGTAAGAAATAACTCAGTCTTGAGGCACTGAGGAAGCACTTTAAGGACTGATTTAGGAGAATTTGCAACACTGATGCAATATTGCTCTATCGCACCACCTAAGCAGGTGACACATGTGAGCAGAAGTCCTGGGAGTTTTGTGGCCGGATTCTTGCGTTTCAGTTCAACAGGTTCAAACAGGTTCCGAGGAAGAAGCAGGATGATTGAACGTGCTCCACGGCAGTTTCTCGGGGCTTGTGTTGAATTTTTCTCCTCATTACCGCATAGCTGGATCTGTGTTTTGTTTCCGTCGGCCGATCTGCCTTTCCTCCTGCCTGCCTGCCTATCGGTGTGACCTTGCAGTGTTTGCATAGGCACTGAGGTAATCACAGCCAGCACTTCCCATCTCAGTCTCCTCTCCCCAGCGTTGCTCTGTTGGCTGGAATGACTGCCACTGATCGGAGAACTGTAAAAAAAAACTCCTCCATCTATATTCCCTCCTTCTTTTTACCCACTCGGCCAGACAGATGGCAGGGCCAGGTGCAGTCTTATTTGTCAAGAAGTTATCGCTGCTTTTGGAGATGAGCACACAGGGAAAATTCTCATCTGTTATTATTTCACTCCCTTGTTATTTGGCCAGTCTTGGCGGCATGGTTTCACTCATTTTCCAATGTCTTGCCATCACGCATATGGCAGTAAAAATACACCAGATAACAAAATGGACCCAGAAATGTAAAGTCGAAGTGGTTAGCAGGTCTGTCCCTCGGTGTGTCGACACAGTTATGTGAGCACAGTAACTCACAGATTGCCCCTGTAGAGCTGATAATCCGATCCTTGCTGCATGCCTTTGCATATTGAGGAAAAACGTATTTTAAAAACAAGTATGTTGACCTATTGAGATTTACTGATTAATGCCTTAATTAGATTAATTAATCACCTAATTAGCATAACTGCATTAATGTATCATGAAGATTATGGCAGGAGTCGGGACATGAAGCAGCCAAGTGCCTCTTGTTTTAACATTGTAATGTATTAGGGTGGATTTTCCTTTTTAATGTCAGGATGTAGGCTATAGTTTAACTCCGCCTGTGCAAATGAGGCCACAAGCACTAGCCCAGCAGCAGTAAATCACTCCACGTTTATGACTCCAGGGTTGGTTCTTTGACGCTGATAAAGAGTTCAGTCTGATTCTGAACTCGGAACAATGTTGAATAAAGTTCATAAAACAGAGTCTTTAAATACAGAAGTGCTTCTCTTTTTCAGCTTTCTTTTACAGGCAAGTTTTGGCTATAAAGTTGTTTTACAAGGAGAGGTTCTGACACGCCACAGGCTGAATGTGGGATCGTCCTTAGCCTAAGGATCCATATCTCCCTGTCTTCCTCATACCAGTCCTGTGCTCTCCTCCTCCTCCTTAAAGAGGTGAGCAGTTGAGGCACGCGGCGCCAGGGATACTGGGACACGTGGCGTCCTCTCTGTAGCTGGAGGAGGTGAAAAATACTTGAGTTCATTTCTTTTTCTTTTTTTTTTCCCTCCCTCTTAACTGCATTCTTTTAGGTGAGCAGAGACAGGTTGATACATGATGCCCTGTTGAGCAAAGAAAGAGTTCCTGTGAAATGGGCGGTAAAAGACAAAAAGAAAATTAAAAGATTAGCTTGGAGAGGCTGAAGGGGGAGATGGAGAAAAAAAGAGAAAATAGTAAAAGGAAAAATTCAACCAGTATGCGTTTTAAAAGAAAACTAATATATTCGTAATATATTACTACTTTAAGATGCTGAGTCACTTTACAGAGAATATTTCTGAAAAAAATTATGTTTTCATTTCATTACAGGTTTTCTGGTCTCTTGTGGTTAGGAAGGAATCTCCATCATGTTGGCCGTGGACGACACTGACCGACTGATATTAAATATTTCATAAAAGGCCAATATTAGCCTAATGTATTAGCAAACAGATGCCTTTGTCTAACCCGAGGGAAAATAGACAGGTGGCCATTTTCTTTTTGTTGGGCAAACAAGCCTCAGTGAATGTGTATATGCTGAGTTACATGCAAAATTCCTCTTTTAATGAGTGCCAAAAACAAAGAAGTCATGGATGCACATGCAGATTTATCATCAGACTGTACTGATATAACACAGATAAAAGTACATTAAAGTACGCCTGATGCTGAAATAAAAAGTGACCTGCTGTGGTTCCTCTTTAAGTTCTGAGGGGTAACAGCAGCAGTCCTGGCCTCTTTTCTGCAGCGTTTCTCGTGGTTTAACTGGGATACATGATGATCTATGAGGCTCTCACAGGAGACACAACAAGCTAACCTACATGGACTGAGGGAGGTGCAGATCCACTCAGCAGGGTGTCAAAAAACCAGCTGCTAGTGCACATGCAAGCCAAAGTCTGCCATCAGCAAGCAGAAGAGCGGGGGATCCTGAATGCTTCCAGGTTAAACTCCATCCCGCTACCTTCACCGCTCAGTCAGTTAGATGTACATTATTTGCTCATCACTCATTGCCTATTGCTCTGTACTGTTGGAGACCTTGTGAAAAGACATTGGAGAGAGTGTTTGGGCACAATGTCAAGCGTAATTATACTCCGAGCTCCGGTAATTGCTCTGTCATTTCGCCGTTGCGTGCTGCTGCTGAACTTTCCTGCACCACAGTTCTTGGCCTCAGACCATTCTGTGGTGCAGCGTAGTGTTTGGTCGTTTTTCCAAGGTGTCATTTTACAGATGATCAATGACCTAATACGGGGCTCCTCAGGGTCTGTGTGGACTAAATAGTGCATGCTCTAATTCCCCTAAGCAGTGTGCTCTGTGAAAAGTGGTACAAATGAACACACAGATCCACATAGAAGTGGTCCAGCATGGCAGTTTCTTCTGGTTTTATCTGCTCTGTTGTACCAACCTGAGTTTATTTACCTCAAAGCCGTTTTATAATTGTCGAAAATTAAATCCCCTTCCTGAGTTTTCCTCTTACAACAGACACCAGCTGTCGGCCAGCTGATCACTGTCTCCTGTCCAGCCTGTCCATTATGAAAATTAACGTGAAATGTTTACGTGCTTCACAACACATCAATGTGTTTGTAACGGCCTGAGCTGCACAGTAATTTGACACATTTTAGTTGTCAGAGATGTGTAAAACTGTCCAACAAATGAGAGCTTTACTGTACAGGCCAGTTTGGTTTGACTCAGCAGTCAGGATTTTGTGTAACTTCACTGGTGCTGCTTGTTCTGGTGGTTGGGAGCACCAGAGTGACAGACACTGTGACTGTGCAGTTCTCCCTTAAGGACCTAAAAGGCCAAGTAACGAGGAAGAATATGCAAATACTCCTACCAGTTATATTGCACTTTTCATAAAATTTGAATCATGTGTGGAACAAGTCGTGCTGGGGTTTTTAAGTCTTCCTGAACAGGTTTTTCAGCAGACTCCTCTGTAGTGTGTGTTTTCGCCCAGGGCAGTCGACACACAGCCCAGCCATAACTCTCAGGGGCTTTGGTGCATGTAGTGAAGGTCCATTACTGCTTGTTTATATTAAATATGTTAGAAAGTAGGAGATGAGACATGAATGGCACAGGTTGTATTATCCCGTCCCATAGCAGATAATTTGCCTTCTGAATAAAACCCTGTTAGGTTTTAACAGGCTCCATTAATAAGAATGACCAGTAAAAATGTCAGGTCAGTGAACTACTCATCCACTGTCCCAGTCAGCACCGCACAGGCCTCTAAGTGCAGGCATTTTGTCCACATTTGCCCCAAAGATTAGAGCTGAAAATTGAAAATTAAATTTAATGCCGCGCTAATGTATTTTGGCTCACATTCCCGCCACCTTATCATACAAAATTGCAGGGCTGTTTTCAGGGACAGGACGGTTAATTAACAGCAGCCGCCAGCAAAATGCTGGCAAATTTTACCTTATCTGCTATTATAGCCACTTTTGGCAGGTGACCAACATTTTTTTGGACATGCTTTTCTGCTCCAAAAATCTAGCTGGCTGCAGAAATGCTGGCCTGTTGTGATGAGTTTCATTCCCTGTTTGGGAGCAGTAGAATTTTTTTTACTTAGTCAACCAAGCCTGTGAGGATGAATTGGACTCAAAATGCCTTAGGGGTTAGGGAAATTGCAACATATCCTCTCTGTAATGTAATATATTCATCTTGCTAACAGTAATCCCTTAATTTCTGTGTTCTGCCTTGAATCAGGATGTCAGTAAACACAGGCCTCTTGTGCCATGCCACTGTTGTGACTCAGACTTTTTCCAGTCCATTCATAAGGTCCACTTTAAGTCTGTCAGTCTGACTACGTTCACATTACGCCATGAATACATGTGGCTTCATGTGAATAGCATTACATAATCCTTAAATTATTTATGCACCCTAACAAAACCAAGGAAGTCATTTTTCAGATTTTTTCAGGTGTTTGACTGTAGAACTCAGTCTTTTCAAATGGCAGATGAATATTTCTCTGCTTGTTTTCCCTTTTTGTGTATCTCAGATTTCATCTCTTTAACCACTTTTCTGTCCTTCAGTCTTTACCCTGCGTCTGGTTCGGTCGACACATTTGTCTTTCTTTATCCCTCAACACTTTCTGTCGCTGCAGCCCTCTGATCTCACTTCGGTCGGAGACTTCAGTGGCGGCGCTGAGTCATCATCTGTTCGCCGTCTTTGAGGTACCTACAGCCTCTCAGACCACCGCTGTCGTCAGCCCCGCTGGCATTTGACTTATCTCCCACCCGTTTGACCTCGCCGCCTTCATTAATGCGTCGAGGGAAAGAATGTGGCTTTTCACGAGGACCGCTGACGGCCGCGTGGGTCCCACAGTGGGAACAAACGGAGGATGTTGTATAGGCTGCTGAGCTGAAGCTGGCTGCTACAGGGGGTTCACAAAGTGGGGTCCAGGGACCTCCAGGAGTCCCATTTCAAGGGTCTCTTGGAATATGAGGAGTACTTAAATTTCACTTTTATTCCATTCAGTCAGAGAGACTGTGCAAGGATGAGTGATGTGATCAGTTTGTTTTTGTTTGTACTTTTTTTGAAATGTAAGATAAATGAAGCAGAGGCTCTGAATTTTCAAAACAAAAAAGGTTAGTTTGAAAGGTTTCTCTTTACTGAATGCACTTAAGTTTTTATTCTTTGTTAATGGTTGTCAAGAGAGTTTTCGTTGCAGTTTGTCAGACACAACTTTTGGTTCACCACCCTTCTTTTTCCCCTCACCGAATGCAGTGGTGGGTTTTGTCACCCAGGCAAAAAGACACAGTTGAGTTTCCATGGACTCATCTGAATCTGTGACCCGAGCTGGTCTCTGTAGTCTCTGTAAGCTGGCTAATCAATGGAGTACCTTTTCAATTAGTTTTATCTAATCTTTATTTAAGTATTGTGGTCCCCCTGAGATTAAGAATATATTTTTTTAAAGGGCAGCGTGGCCAAGAAAGCAGCATCAGGATGAACATTAAAGTTGCTCAGATGATTCTCCTCCCACAGGGCCCGGTTTTATCTCTGTCAGTGACTCCAGCTGAGCTCGGTGCATCATGGTCCTGTAGTATCCCTGTTCGCTCGTTTAATGGGGCTATAGCCTCATTCATGTTCATGAATGGCCACCCAAGACATTTGGACCAGTGGCTTTAAAGGTACTGTGTCTGTGTTTGAATGAATAATACACAGTCCTGTTCCTCCCCACAGGGTCTGGTCTTGTCCTATTCAGAGGACCCAGCTGGGTTTGCTGCTCAACAGTGACGCTGTGTCTTTTGTAATGTGATCTGACGAGATGGGCAGGGCCAGAAACTGGTTTCATCTCCCCAACTTATTTGCTGGTGATTTCTAAAATTCACTGGACTTGACTTTTTTCCAGTAGCCAACAGTAATTTGCTCTGAGTCGACATGCTGCTCACTTCTTGTCACAGTCTCTTATCTGCAAGAGTCTTAATCTTAATGCAAGAGGGCAACAAGTGTAACATTAGTGCACAGGGCAGGACTTTATACCAGTGGATTTCAAAGTCCCTGAAGGTCTTTGAGGGGCTTCCAGGCGTCCTCAGCACATGAGGAATAGTTGAATTTTACCAGAAATACGTTTATTAGAATTTGTCACAGTACATAAAATACATGAGTCATTATTTTATTGTTTTAATCTCACATTTTGAGTCTATTTGTCAGTGTCTGAGTATGATATCTAAACAACGTAATACTTAATACAGACCTAAATATGTTTTCATATCAGGATCCCCTTGGCAAATTCATTTTTAATGGGGTTCCGCGGGTTAATGAAGAAGAATTTTAGGGTCCAGAATAGGGCTTGGCAATATATTGATATAACAGTATTGTGATATGAGACTAGATATCATCATATCACGATTTGGCAGTGTTTTCCTTTTAAAGGCTGTTTTATGAAGTTTTGTGAACTTGACTGACTGATCTAGCTGTTCTGTTATTTGCCCGACCCCGCCTGGTCATTATATCAGCACTTCCGCCCATCCGAAAATCTCAATGTGTAAATATTTCGTAAAAGCACCACTAGTCATCCCTAAAATATCAGCACAATATCAAGGTGGACAAGAAACCAAGTTTAGTCCCCAAATTCACCAGTTTTTTTATTTTACAAGTCTTGTTAAAATGTTAGTTAGCTACAAAAGGGATTAAAAGAGTAAAAAAAACCTCACGTGGCCAGTGGTTGATTCCACTGACATACTTCATATGTGTGTCAGTCTGTCCTGCATGATGGAACAAAGTCCTGATGCTTTGTGGGATAAACATAGTAATGTTTGGGTGGAAAGTAACACTGTTGTGAGCAGTGGAGGCCAAGCTGTGCCCAACTCCTGCCTTAGTGCTGTCTAATGGGCTGCTAAATGGGATATGAACTGAGTGTGCCCTGACTGCCACAGAGGGATTACAACACACACACACACACACCCACACACACACACACACATAGAGAAAGAGCCATCTGCCTCACCACTCCCAAATCAAAAGTCTGGTGTCTGCACGTGCACGTGATCTGTCTGCACCAGGTTGAAATAGTATCGAAAATCCTTTTAAATACTCTGTTTTTCTTTTTAAAAAGCCTGGCAGCACTGCAGATGTGTAGTTTGTACTCATTGTTCTAGTTTGGGATGGACTTTTCTGGGCAAGAATTATCAAGCACATCGGGGATTTAAAAAGAGCTTCAGACCGGCGACTGGCTGCTACGTCTGCTGACACACTCGCAAACAATCAACTCTCTAACTTAAAGGTTACTGGCTTGGCTTGAAGGGTAATGGGATTGGTGTGCTGTATGATGTGGCATGTCGATATCTTACATAAGAGTGAAAGGCTGACAGAAGGCTCACAGCCATCAGATCACAGCATTTTGTCAATCTCACTCTGTGGGCCGTTTCACTGCCTGCTGCTGCCTGGGGCGGGTCTGAACCCTCATCTGACAGACATGCCCTGCAAAGGCAAAGAACTGTAACTGCGTTTTATTAGTTTAATGGTCAGAGGTCTTTGTCAAGACTTAGATTTCATATCAATATACAATCTAGCTACTAAATTAACCAACAATTCTGCTCTTTGTCTTGTTAGACCGGCGAAGCTGCACTGAAACACTGGAGGGAAGATGTAGCTTGAAACCACAAGGCCACTGATTGAAATCTGTGGCCTTATAAGACTGTCACTGCATTAAACTCCTAACTACAGTGGAGTTACTCAGCAGCCAACAGTAGACAGTTGTACTGGGCCACTTCCAGGTCTGAGAGCTTATGGACGCATTGAAATTGAATGAAGGCATGTTTGCTTTTATATATACAGAGGAATACTTTTCTCTGGCACACCATAAACCCCCATATGTCATTTAGTAAAGAAGTGCATTTTGAGTTATGAGTTTGATGGCCAGTCACATTCAGGAAGGGGAAATTTGTGAATATTTATTGTAACGTCTTCTAACATATTCCCAAGTTATAAAAGGAGCAACATTAATGAAAGTTGCACTCGTTATCACAACACCTGTAGATAATGTTACCTCTTTGCTGCCACAGCTAACGGCTAACGACAAAATAACCTGAAATCAGGCTGTATGATGATGATGATGATGATGATCTGTCATTCTCGTTTACTAACTTAATTAGTAATTGGCAACTTGGCATCTCATTATCTAGTTATAATGTATTGGTAGTAGGTTGTAATGGCATGGTCTGGTGTGAAACACAAACATACATGCCAATGTTCTGGCCACACTGGATTTATTAAATATGTAGGTTACCCACATTTTCTTCAGTGCTGCTAAATTTCATTTAACTTCCTGCATGTCTCATAACCCCTTTTTAAAACTCAAAAATCCTGTTTGCCTGTAGAAATGAGCCTTTAATGAATTTGAAATAGGTCACCGCTGAAAAAGAGCTCGCGTGCTCAGCAAAGCCATCCCAGTATAAATAAATGGTTTAAATAAAGACACAAGGTAAATTGGGTGTCTCAGCTCAGGGCTTTCATAAAGCACTCTGTGTAATAGGCGGTGTGGACGTACAGTATAAACAGGCAGATTAGTGGTGCATAAGCCTACAGGAGGATGTTGGGGCTGTGGCTGGTATTAACATAGCAGTAGGACAAGATAGGTAACACAGAATCTCCATATCTCTGCCTCATATCTTCATCCTCTTCAAATGTGTTGGTTCAACTCAGAGGCTGCTGGATTAAGATAACAGGCTTCAAGATGTAAACAACCATCAGCGGAGATAAGATACCGTCTTAAGCCTTGTCATGATGGGGTAGGCCTTATATTCTGGCCGGTGGGTAGAAGGGATGCAGCCACAGACCAGCGGGGCAAATCTCAACAGAACATTTTCGACCAAGATTACAGTCAGGCGAATATTAATAATTTTGCAAATCTTTCCCATTGGAATTCAGAGATTGAGCGGTTGTCAAGCTCAGAGCAAATGCTGTTTTTCATGGTTCCTGTAAAGCTGTCATTTTGGAGATACAATACTTTCATTGGACTGCGGTGTATTATAGCTCATTAAGGACAACATGACACCACAAGGAACGTGGGAGAAAAAAGCAGCTTTGAAAAAGGCTGAGTAGCATAAAAATGTACATTCAGGAAGTTCCTTAAATGCAAAAAACGAATATTTATCCAAGCTGTATATAGTGCACCACATGAAAAAGCACTGAAAAGCAATGCAAACACAAAGCTGTAATATATACATGCAGGAGTCGTGCTAGCATAGACAGCATTTAAGGCTAGTGATGGCAGCCTCTAGAAGTAAGAAAACAGAGTGCTCTATTTTCTTATTTCAAAGGGAAATAAATATCACTATTTTCCATTCAAGGATAAGGCTGAACAGTTTATTAAAATTTTATCAAAATCCAAATACAGCCAAGTGCAATACCCAAATCGCAGGAGCTGCAATTTTTTTGATAAAGGTAAAATGTGTGACAAAATCCTATTATAAATGAAGTGTTGCATCACAGTGACCTGGCCTGCAGATCATATTCTCCAGATGTCAGAAAACATGTTTGTTTGATACTGAATCCTGTCCTGGATCTGTCAAAATAATTGCAATGTGAGCTTCCTGACTGTATATTTTCAAGAACATCATGAAATCCCAATTTAGAGGAGGAAAACACACAGCATGCACCGTCCTAAGTCACATCCAGCTGCAGTGTGTGTCCTGAGCAGTGACCACTCCTGTCCACCTGCTCCCCTCTTACATAACAAAAGAACCCCACACAAACACACTGACACACACACACGCACACGCACACACGCGCACGCACACACACCAGTGCTGTCCTTAGTGGACCCCCACATGCCCTCGGGCCGCCAGCCAACAGCAGAATTAGCGTCATTAGCAGCGACCAATCAGGTAGTAGGTATTAAGAGCGGATTAATCCCTGGGTTGAGGCCATCAGCTGCCTCGCTGCACTGCGTTGCCTCTGGCCGCGGCCTCGAATGATGACATCAGCACAGCGCTGCGCTCGCTGATCATTTACTTACACAAAGTCAACTCTTAGGAAGCCGTGCGGACATTTTTAATGCATTGGACAAATGTAAAACTGTGTAATGCTGTTTCTTGTATTACCTTTTTGTTTGCTGTGGTCAGAATGAGAGTGGGCCTGAGCTGGTTTAGTTTGCTTGATATTCTTATTATATGGGTTCTGACACGTGCATTTTTTAAACCTGGTTAAAGGATAATACTTTTTTTAAATTGTTTTTAAGTGGCAGTCATCTACATAGCCCCCCCTCTTCCCCTCTCCAGCATAGTTGGAAGAAAAAAACGACCTGATTTATTCTTGTCAGGCATGGAAAACAACAGTTAGATAGCAGTGAGTTAGATAGTGTTTACCGTTGTGATAAGCATGGAGCCTTAATTTGGTTTTGTCACAGTTTCTGTTTTATTGTTATTTCAGTTAGCTAGGTGTTCTCATATCTGTCAGTGCATTACATTACGCTCTACTTCCTGTCAACCACCTGACCCCCACAGGAAGAAATGGAAGTTCCCACCAGCGACATAATGCCTCCAAAAACAAATCACCGTACAAATTTTATTGCCACATTTGTCTTTTTATTTAGGATATCTTTAGCTTGGACAGAATTTAATTTCACGCTAGGTTTGACACCATAAAGTATGCATTTTAAAACTTATGAGAAATGACCAAATTTGTGAAAAGTCTTAATCAACAAATGGCAATCACTGCATTCACTCATTGGTGGAAAAGTAAAATAGATGCAGACAAGTAAATAGGCTATTTTCTTTTCACGTATGATTCATTATTGTGATGGCTGCTCCCATACTTTAGACATTTATACTGAAGGACTGCATTGGGAATAAGCCTGTTATTTAGTGTGAGGTGTAAATGTACTGCACTTTTCTTATGTGCCGACCACTCAGAGTGCTTCACATGCTCTCTGGAGGAGCTGGAACCAGGAACTAGATTTTGATTATTTGAATGAAGTTTATTTTGTTTGTCAGCCATTGAAGCCGATTTGCAGAGCCTCTGTTGGAGTCCGTGTCACTTTGCTCAGAGGCGATAAGAGCAGCACAGATGCACCGAAACATAACGGCTGATGTTTCATCGTGTGACTCGGTCATTGGTCCTGACTTGAAGCAGTAGGTCAAGCTGTCGTGCTGCTGACCCACAAGAAGAGGGGACGATGGGTCACCTTGTTGTTAGAGAGATAGTCCTGTAGCTAAGAATAGCGCCGGTTTAATCCCTTAAACACGCAGCACCTCTTGTGGAAATGTTCTTGAGCAGGACAGTGAACCCCTACCTGCTCACTTTGGGATGAAAGTATCAGCGAGGTGTGTGTAGATGAAGAGTGTGATGGCAAAATGAGATTGTCAGCATTTGAAAAAAGTGAGAGTGAGATGAGGCGGCCTGACCCAGCCTGCAGGGAATAGCCCTGTCCTCCATGGAGAGGGCAGAGCAGGACGCAGCCAGCTGCTGCTCCAGGCACACAAACATCTGGTCAGACTGTCAGACACACACACACACACACACACACACACACACCACAGGAAAACTTCATGCCCCCTTACGTTTGAGAAGTGCCAACACTAATCACTCTCTCTGTCACTGTTATTCTTGATCTCTTACTCTTTCATAAATACAACCTGACAATTTTCTTTTTCATTGATGTGTGGATGTCTCACTGACATCCAGATCTCTTTTTCAACAGACCTGGGAGCAAAAACTTTCATAAAACCGACTAAGCCAATACACGTTACAATCCAGACGGGGACATGGATTATAAAGAACAATCATGAAACTTTATGTTTGATATTAATGTTTTGATATTATCAAGGGGGATAAGAATTTCTCATTTCAAAGACGTCTTGTCATAATTCATACGATTTAAACAAAAAATCTCAAAATGTCGAACACAATTTAATGCTGCATTTATTTTTCAACATCTTTTAAAGGTCTTTTGTGTTTTTTTCACTGAACAATCAGCAAGCCACACACACACACACACACACACACACAGTCACACAGTATTCTTGTAGGTCCACAGCTTTCATTTTCATGTTTATTTCAATTGCAAAACTGTCTGTGAGGATTCAACTGGCTTTAAAAAAAAAAAAAAAGTCTGAAAAAGCCTTTTTAACTCGATGGAACTTGCAGACACCTTGTCTCTCTTTCTCTTTCTTTTCTCTCTCTCCGTCTCTCCCACACACACTAATAAATCAGTAGCAGCAGCTGTAGTCCCAGACCCTGACTTGGCTGTGTGTGAGAGAGAGAGATAGAGGACTATTCATACGAGGAACAGTGAAAACCCCGTCTCACTGCACTGGATAATAAAGTCCACAGCTGTCGGACACAGAGCAGCACTTCGCTGTCTGTCTTTAAACACACAGAGCTGCAGCACGCTTAATTGGCGTAATAGTGCGTTGATGAAGTACCGTGTGCCAACCGGTTAATGGGGCTTATCTTTTATAGACTTGCTGTTCATAGAGAATTAAAGTGAGAGACTGGGACTCCAAAGCAGTTCAGTTTAGTATGTCTTTTCCTGTGATTTCTACACAGGACCACATCGCTCTACATACCTTCATTGTTTTGTGAAAACCTACAGATCCAATCACCAGGTCCAGAGGTGATTGGATTGGGTTTGTTTTCAGTTAATTTGAAGGATTGAATGCTCATCTGTGAGTTGAGAAAATTCTACCATCCTTGGGCTTCTAAATGCTTTTCAAATCCCAAAAAGACACGTTGGTCAGTCTGAAAACAAGGCTGTGTTTCTTAGTTCCTGAAAAGCTAACGTTCCCTCGGTATAAGATTTTCACCTGACAGCAGCTATAAAAACATTATAGGTTAATATAGGTTCTTCTGCACTTTGTGTTTCTTAGCCGGCGTCTGGTACCACATGACCAAACATAATGATTTGTAAATCTGTACTGTGAGATGGACAGAGTCGTGCCAAATTTGGATCGACACAAATACTTTCTTTAACTGATGTTTATTTAGGCAGGCAGGCAAATGAAGGTCGCATTCACAACCCAGAACTTTACATAGTTATGTGTGGAGGTAAGATAGTGCTAAAAATATGAATGCAAATGATGAACTGAGAAGACCTGCGTGACATATTTATCAGTGGTTTCCAATCATTAATTCAGTTCCTTCACTCTCTCTTTCTTCTTTGTCTCTCCTTCTTTCTGCTGTTTAGCAGTTTTGACCCATTTGCAGCCCTTTTGTGCAGACCAGAGTAGATCACATCCAGATTCAGAACAAGACCAGAATTCTTCTCTGGACCTACTTTTCTGTCAGATGTCGGCGGCAATACACTGTTGGGATTACACAATAGGGGGCAGTTCTCGAAGGACAGTTCCAGTGTGATTTGAGATTTTTTTTTTTTACTTTTTCCATCCCTTTACTGTTAGTTCTGACTGGTCTGACATGCGTGTATCACAATTAGATATTTAAATAGGTTTTGCCCTGCCTCTTGGCCTCATTAGTTCCATTCATTTCCAATCAGGACAGAAAACAAAAAGTCTTCTTCGGAGAAAACTTCTCTGGAGACTTTGCAGACGGTGCTGTGTGCATCTGTTTTTTTAAGGAGGAAGGTCCGTGCTGGTTGGCTGAGGTGATGCGAGGCTGATAATCAGTCACCCAATCTGCCCGTCTGCTATATGACATTTGGTGGATGTTTTTACCCAGTGCACCTTGTAGTTCCATGATTGCATAGATTTTTACAATAGAGGTCAGCTTTGGCATTTGGAGGATTTAACAGAAATTTTTGCCATCTTGCATCTTTATTTTGGTGTTTAAAATGTATGCCTCATCAAGCATAAAGGAGTCAAACATTAATTAAACATGTAGCATGAATAGTCACCCTTGAAGATTTCCTTTGGGGCCTCATTCTGTTACAGGGCTGCACATTCTTGCAGTCTTATCTTTGCTGCTGCTTCAGTATCAGTCTTATAGTTACTGATATCTGTTAACAGCCCTCCCTCTCACTCCAGGTTCTTGTTTTTGTTAACTGAAGAAGAATGTCATATAGGCATTGACTAACAACCTGATTTTTGCATTAAAGGACACAGATGTCAGATATAATATCTTATACACCACTCATCTTGTTTTCATGAAACTTTGAGCTGTGATGCATCGTCACGCTGTATTCCAGTGTAGAGAGTAGGAAAAAAGAAACAAAAAGTGCACTGCACCAGTCCGATTTTGTTAAAACTGGGAGGGATGATGCATGTTGACCCTGACTGGCCCAAGCGGCGCCTGCATCATTCACGGGGGGTGACATGTTTACGTGTTTAAAAATGAGTCTGAGAACCTGCAGGGTGGCCTGTGGGGTGTTGGGTTGTTGTCGCTTCCTGCCTGCTGCTCTGAGCCTCATAAAGTCAGTCAGGGCACAAACTCACCGCAGGCTATTCACTGCAGCCAGTGTTTTCCCTGCATTGCATTGTCTGCGCTTTTCCCCCATTCAGTGTAATTGCACTGTAGTTGCGTAATTGCCCAGGGTGGTTCCAGTGTTTAAAGGCCTTTTTGTGTTGACTTGCAGTGTGTTTGTCCGCGGCTGGCTTTTCTTCCCTATTATTCAGTTCAGTCACATTTGCTGGGATTATCTCAGACCAGCCTGAATGAGCCGTCAGGCTGTAATGGACATCTAGTCTGCAGTCAGGTGGTTTTTCAGGATGTTTCTCAACTTTCAGTCTTGATTATGTTCTCCTGTCTAGTTTGTGTTCCTCATTAGTCCTCTTACACACCTCTATCATTCTTAACATTTCACTCAGTTACTTCACATACCTTTCCTCAGGGCATTTTAGGACTTTATGGTTTTATACATTGGATAAAATAGATAAAGTAAATACAAATGAACAGAAATTCCATTTTCATTGTCATTCAGGGGAGATTTCAGTAATATGAAGAATGGAACTTGTAACCAACACATCAAATTACAAAAATCAAACTGAATTGGGGAACATAATGACAGAAATGAAGAAAAGGAAGAAACGGACCAGTTATGTAACAAGAACAAATTCCTGAAATAAAATCACTACAAAATCTAATTTGCATATGTCTTTTGAGGGGTTTTTCTTTATCACATTCCCAAAACCCATCTCACCTTGTCCACCAGACCCGGAGCTCTCTGAGCCCTGAACGTGTCCTGTTATCTGTAATCTAATCTCCTCAGGCTCTTCACCATATTTACAACCTCCTCCTCACTTCCTGTTTTCTTCACGCCCTCTGACTCCTCTCATTGGTCATCTGCCCCCAGCCCAGCTGTCAGTGCCGCTGCCCGCCCCCCTGATATACAAGCTGTCCTGCAGCTCACTTAGATGGAGGTTGTGTGTTTTGTAATGGTGTCAGAGGAGGAGTGTTGCATGGGAGCAGCAGATCTGTGCGCCTGCAGGCTGTTTGCAGGCGGCTCGGCCACCGTCCCGTAACCAAAAGTTCACAGGTTCCATCTGCAGCATCGCTCAGTCTCAAATTGCTGCTCGTATCTGATTGTTTAAGATGTTCATATCTATTCCAGGATGGAACGAGGGAGGACATCTGATAACAATATGAACTGACAGTGATGTTGAAAAGAAGCACGTGCACAGAGTTACAATGACAAGATGTCACTTATGTTTTTGTCACGTCTATCTTCTGCTAGCTAACACTGAAGGGACTCCAGTATTCAATATTCATTTCACTTTAAATTGTTTCAGACACATTTTGGTCACAGTATGTGCCTTTGACTTTTGAGTGAATCGGCCCAGTCAGCCATTTGGCTTCCTTCCCTTTGCTGTGTCTCATTGTCCTCTATGCTAACCCCGTCTCAGCCCAGCTGCTGAAATGTCCCGGTTTCAGGTGACTGAAATCAAATTTACTCTGACAAATTCTAATTTGAGTGTTGAAATACAAAGTTGCATGTAGATTGCATGCTTCAGTATCTGATTTTGTACAACATATCCAGACTGGAGTTGCATAAATGTTGGTTTATGTGTCGTGTGAAAGTAGAAAAAAATCTGAATTGGTATACTTTGAGCTGCAGTGCAATTGTTGCCAAAACAGGAATTGTGAAGAAACAAGCTTCCTAATTGCATTGTGTAATCTGGCAGCTGAAGAAATGTGTAGGTGGAGAGCAGGACTTGTTGCACCTCCTTCAGAGAATTCATGTCTTACTAACAATGATCCTACGGTTGTAAACAGGTTAAGCTTATCATCACCTGCTTGCCAATGTGGCTAAATTCCAAATGGACAAGGATGTGTTTGAGGAGTAGATGTGTGTATGTTTTTACATATGTGAGCTTGCAGTGTGCGTGTGTGTGTGTGTGTGTGTTAATAATCAATACACTCAGAGGCTGGCACTGAAGTACGAGCAGTCCTAACCGTGGTGTGTGTGTGTTTAGTGTTTGGCTCTCTGTGGTATGCAGCAGAGCAGGTTGATCTGTGTCACATAGGAGAGGGGGGAGTCCCGCCCCTGCTCCGTCACAGGCCCCGCCCTCTGAGACTTCACAAACTTTGTTGTCAGACTGCCACCTAAAGGACTCCTGCCTCTTTGGCCAGCCTTGACCTTTGTATTTCTTCTCTGCTCGCCACCTTGAGAAAAGCGTCGTCGTAGCGGAGCCGTGCCTCCGCTTCCTGTGGGACGGTCTTTAAACATTCAGCTGCCATGTTTCTGGGAATCAGAGCAAGTTCAGTTGTTGGGTATTTTGAGGTCTAGAGACAACAAGAACCATGAGATGAAAAATCAGTCAGAAAAATAGCTCAAATAGCAAACTGAACAATGGATAGAACTAACTTATATCTGAGATTCAGAGCCAGTCTTAACTTTATTCCAACTTTGGTACCAACTTAGCATAAAGCGAACACTGCGCTCTACATCTCACACAAGACTAACCCTAAATATAAAGTATGTGATGCCAAAGCCTCAGCAGCCATTTCCGTCTAATATTAGCACTGATACATTCACTGCCTGAAGCACAGTCCTAAGCCTTTTCCCTCTCCCTCTTCTCTCTCTCTCTCTCTCTCTGTTTCTTCCACTTTGTCTTCCTGGCATTGATGTGGTTTATCTGCTGCTGAGGAACAGTGGCCGGGGTCGATTGTTATGCTGGTGCAGAGCTGCAGGCAGTACAGATAAGGCTATGCAGGTCTCCTATCTGGAATTGGCAGCGTCACTTCTCCGTCCCCTCCCATTCTCTAGCCATTAACCCCGGCTCTGGACTGAAACAGGAAATTAAGAGTATGCTAAGCCACTTTCAGAGCTGTGTAATTGGCTGCGACAGAGCAGTGTGCCTCAGGCTCTGTGCTTCGACTAGCAGTGACCCGTGGTTTTGTGGTTCTCTTGTGTGTGTGTGTGTGTGTGTGTGTGTTTACTCCCTGATATCTAGGGTAATTGGTCAGTGTTGTGATTGGTCAGTTTGTGTAACCACCATGACCAGCTTCCCTTCACATCAGCCCACAAATAGGCGCTGGTCTGCACAAGGCTCAGAAGTATATCAATACTGTATCAATATTGTGATATGAGACAAGATATTATCAGGGATTTTGGATATCATATCATTGTGATATGACATAATTGTTTTTTTTTTAAAGGCTGTGTTACAGTAACAGGAAGCAGTTTTCTTAACTTATTAGACTGTTCTAGCTGCTCTGTTATTAGCCTCTGTCTGCTTGGTCAGTATCCACATTACTAATGATTATTCATCAGAAATCTCAGAATGCAGCAATATTCACCTCTACAATGCTGTCACAATGTTGATATTGTGATATTCAGTCATTAAGTCAAAGATATTGTGATATTTGATTTTGACTGTATCGCTCAGCCCTAATATCCCAGTTTGCAGTAAATTCTTGGAAAAATCTGACCAGATTTTGGTCAGAAAATAAGAAAAAAAATTGCCCATGTTGAAAATAACCTAAATTATCCATTTTATTAGTGCTAAAATACCATCACTTCACATTTTGCATTATATAATCCCATTTTTTGGACAACTTTTTCATTTAAATCTTCATATTTAAATTGTATGTTAGACATTCTGTATTCATGTTGTCATCTGATAAACTCAAAATGGTAATAATCTCAGTTATAGTAACTGGCACCAGTATCATTTCTGTTAGCATGTTTGTTTTTGTCACATGTGACGGACACACTGTCCAACTCTGACTTAAAACACTGTGGACTTTCAAAGAGCAGCTCCCACAGTGTTAGAGGTCAACCTCTTAATGCCCTAATGTGTTTCAGTGATTTTTAGAGTGTTCCCAGTCTAGTATTGATCGGACGGTCAATCTGTTCACACCAGATGTCCAGCACCAGCTGCTCAGTCCAATACCACTGCTGTAATGCAGTTAAGGAACACCCTGTGCATTTTTAATGAGCCAACCTGGCAGCACAGCCTTTTGTTACATAAGAGCTGCCGTGATCTGACGAAGCACATATTACTGTGGCTGCCGTGGGAAAACCTCGTAACTGCAGGTGATGTTCATGCTTCTGCTTGGAGCTGAAGGTTTTAAGGTTTGAGTCTTTTTATAGGCAAAAGGTATAGGTTGCATCGTAACTCGCCCTGAGTCACTCTGAGCAGGCACTTTGTATTAATTATTAAAAAAAAAAAATACTGATACTTGATTGTGTCATGCATTTGTTTCATATACAGGAGACAGACTGTTTGCCTACGGCCGGTAAATTTGTCAACTCTGCCCGTCCCTTTGGCAGATATCCAGCCTGCTACTTGTTTATCGTAAAAATAATTTGCCTGGTAAATTGCTGAAATGGTGAAGTAATCGCGTTTCCTGTATTGCTCTCCCACGAGGGTCCCACTCTAAGGAAAACCCCGTTGATCTCTCATGCGAAAGTGTGGCAGTTGACAGAGTTTCCTGCCTCTTCAGTCAAATTAAAATTAGAAAAGCATTCACCTCTGAGGAAAAGAGTGGTTTTGTGGGTAACACTGAAGTAGGATGCTACCTCACCGGCTTCTTAACGGCCGTTCGACGACCAGGACTTCCCCTTTGACAGATGTGCACTAAATCACATGTTCACATTTTACAGTGAGGCTGCAGGGAAGCGGCACTAGTTTTGAACACAGCCTGCAACATACAAGACTTACTGCCTCTGGTCCAGTTCAAAGATTTCTGGAATATTAGCCATGATCCGTTTTAGGAGAAGTCTGCTCCATCTGCTCACCGCACAGGGAGAAGATGATGTGTTCACTAGTTGCTCACCACCCAAGGTATTATCATTTTATTATTTTATTATTGAGCGCAGCATCTTATTTAACATTTCAGTCTAGTGCTTTGCTCAAGAGCTCTAAGACGGCAGCTGCTGAGAGACTTCCCGCCTTGTCTTTTGACTTCTCTAATAATAATCTGTTTAGGCTTGTCAGTTCCACAAAAGCCCAAGTAGAAAACTTATTTTTATTATTCACCCTGTGCTGTCATGAATCTGATCAATTCTTGGAAATTGTCGTGGAATGTCATGGAATTCTGTGAGCCTCAATTTAAAAAAATCAATCAATCAATCAATAAGTAGGTTTTTCAGTATCCTGAATAAACATTGAATGCACAGTAACTTTAATAATAAAACAGAATTATAAGCTTTAATAAGTCTTTACAAGTAATAATACGTGTTTTTAAAATTTTGGTCAAATGTTTTTAAAAAAACTTTATATAGGTTATGGAAAATCAATATATTCAGTCATGGGAAAGTCAAAAAGTCAAGGGATTTAAGACTTGACAGAGCTGGGACCTTGGTTGTGGTACAGTATTGAATCGTGCACTTCCCAGGCTACTTCTAGTCTGCTGAAAAGTCGATTCTCATCGGTTCCTCCAGGTGTTTGCTCATCCCCTGCATATTTCATTCCTATTGATCCTGGTGCATTAAAAACATCACAGGCTCAGTGTTTGACGGCCTCGGGGCGCTGGCATTATTTATGACCCTCTCTGCCCTGTCGGTCCCCAGCCAGGCAGCTTCTTTGTAACACCAACATGAAATAATCATGACGAACAGCCCATTGACGGGATCCCTTGTTTGTTCGGGGTTTGAAGAAGGATGTACTCTCATTGGAGCATGCTCGGTTGTACTAAATCTCTCAGGATGCTGCATTTAGACTTGATATAGTTTGTATTGACTTTGTTGTTTGGCTGAGGCTTGGCGGCAGGAGCGGGAACCACCTTTTTTTTGTCCACTTGTCGTAGCGGACGAAACAAAGTGCACAAAGAAACTCAGTATGAAGAGTTTTGTTCCAAAGTCACAGGGGAGACAGGGACAGCTGATGTACTCTGAAGATAAGCACCTAGGTAACTTTAGTTTTTTTGTAGAAAATAATGAAACTTATTGAGTCTGGATCCTCTGTATTTTAGCAGTATCAACAGGAGAGCTTCAAGGATTTTTTCCTGCAAAATTGAAACTGATTTTGGAAATGAACTCTTTGCGATTTCTGGCTGGATGAGTTTTCTTTCATCATGGGCTTTCATTATAACTCACTGAATAACCAGAGCAGCCTGATGCCCGAGAAACTGAAAAACAAATTTGTACCGTGGGATTCAAATTACAGATAGATGTTTCTTTTCCTGTGTTTGTACATCTCTGTTTTTTTAGGAGAGAAAAATGTCACCATTGTGCTTTCTTGACTGTTGTGAGGATGAGCCTGGACAGACTGTCCTACCAATGTTCAGGATTCAGCTCTATAGTCAGTTTCGCTTCCTTGTTTCTACCTGACATGGGACGCTGCCACTGCCAGTTATATAACTACAGCTCCTAATGTTATGTGTGCCCAGTCCATCCCTCACTTTCACTTCCTATTTTGTGGTTTACTTCCTTCCCTCTCCTTTTTTTTTTTATTTGACTCAGTGCAAGACTCTTTTACAGTCAAGGACAGTCAGATTGGGCCTGAACACAGTCTCTCTCTCTCTCTCTCTCTCTCTCTCTCTCTCTCTCTTGACCTTTTACGAATTTCCTTTATGCACTTGAAGAGCTCAATGAGTACAAACACTGACACACTAAAAGCATGCACGAGGGCTGGGCAATATATTGATATTATATTGATATTGTGATATGAGACTCGACATTGTCTGCGATTTGAAAGCTGTAAATGGGATTTTTAGTCGTCTTACATCAGAGGTGATAATTCACTGTCCAGGAACTTTTTTCCAGTTACATAACAAACTTGACTCACTGATCCATCTCTCTCTCTCTCTCTCTCTCTCTCTCTCTCCATCAGACGGTGTCTCCGTCAGGCCAGGGCCGCTCCGAGTCGCCCGTCTACACCAACCTCCAGGAACTGAAGATCTCCCAGTCCAACCTGCCCCCGCTGCCCTCGGGCTCCCCCCTCCACATTCTGGGTGACTGGGAGACCTACAAGGACCAGAACGGCAGGCACTTCTACTACAACCGATCCAGCCAGGAGAGGACCTGGAAGCCGCCGCGGGCCCGGGACACCAGCAGCGGGAGCTCCCGAGGGGAGAGCCACAGCACCGGGGAGAGCTCCGAGGTACGGACCACATGCAGCGGGTTGGACGTAAACACACACACACACAGTCTGATATTACTGCACATTACGCACCACATGCTGGTGATAGTTTTTTTTGCAACATTAACACTTAAATGTCATTGTTGTCATTGTCAGTTGTTAGTCTTTACTTTTAGAAAGTTTGTCCCTGCTGACCACCGTACACTGTCTCTGATTGGTTGCCTGTTAAGATATTGGGAAAGATTCTGCACATTTTAGAAAT
>OMLF01040266.1:12242-23919 GCA_900302615.1 Holocentrus rufus | reverse complement strand
GCTAAAGGTGGAGGGTGAAGGAAGGGATGAATCCTGAGGATAGAGGAGTATAAAAAAAGGGAGGTGAGGAGATAAAAGGGAGGAGGGGAGGAGGCAGCAAGATTGGAGCAGTACATGTGGAAGGGAGAAAGCAGGCATCCGTTGACTGATTTATTATGCAACAGTTTGTTTTTTCTTTATTCTCACTGTTTCCTCCCTTTCTACTTGTTCTTCCTTCTTCCCCTTGTCTGTTGATGTAACCTAATATCTCAATGAGTATTAAGAAAAAAATAACACTTTAAATTTACTCTCATTGCTGTGACTGAATGGCTTTAATGAAGTACGTGGGCTTTTCTGAATCAGTAATTTTAATTTCACTTTGCCGTGTTTTGCCTGTAGTATTATACCTTGCTACAGTAAAAATGCCATCCATTACAGAGGCACATATTTTGAAGCATCTCCATAAACATCACAGAGAAACCTGCCTTTTTGACATGATGGAAACAATTTAAAAGGAACTAAGAGAACATCGGCAGATCTAAAATACCTCCCAAGCTGTTTAGATTCACATTCACAACTTTTTAAGTTTCCCAGCAAAATTGCACTGATTAGTCTAATGGGGGCGCTATAATTAAGGATCAACCTTTGTAGCTCAAACATATCTCAGACACCACCACAACAACTCAAAGTTCTGATGGATTTTGGCAGTGTTGTGGTGAAAAACATTACACTGACTGACCTTATGGAGGCGCTGTAATTGGAGGTCAAAATGTCTGAACTTAAACTATTAAAGGCCCAGACTTTCTTCCTGGTTTTGATGAAACCTGGAGGGGATCATGCATCTTGTGACTGATTGGCCAAAGAGGCACGTGTATCATTTATGGGGGAGCTTATTATTATTATTATTGTTATTATTATTATTATTATAAAAATTCTATTTAAGTAAAATCCCAACAACATAACAACACTTGTAGGATATTTTGGCACTTTGTCCATCCCTGCCTGTGTTTTCTGCTCCTCCTCCTATGTCTCTCCCCTCCCTCCTTTCTCCATCGCCCAATTCCTTCTGACTCTCCTCCACCCCCTTCCTTTCTCCAAGTGGCAGTGGTTACAGACTAACTGGCAAGGGCTTTGACTTGATCCAGTGTCAGTGAGCTGTGGAAGCAGATGGTCCAGGGGAGATTGGACGCACAAGCCGCTTGCCTCATTGCAAAGCCTCCAACTCCTGTTTTGTCCTCTGAGGTGGCCTACATAATCAGAATTACCACTGCTTTATTAACCAGGTGCAATAAATGTACAGGAGATCATCATTATAAGTTCAAAAACACTTTACCTACAGTGTCAAAAGATAAAGATAAACCGTAGGCAGATAATGGCAGGTAGGACAATGGTCTTGTATTGTCCAGGCTGGTGCATTAGATAGAAAGCTAATAAAGGAAGTCGTAACTGGAGAGTAGACTGAGACTCAGCTTTACTTATCATCCATGTGTATGATTTATTGCTCACAAAGTCTATTGTTAAAGTAATAAAAATTTAAAATATACAAATACAAAGTTAAAATATATACTGCATATATAAAAATGAAGATAAAATAACAAATATTAAAGGAATATTCCAACATTTGGGGCAATATCCCCGTATCCCCTGACTTACCCAGACTGAGACAAGACGTTCAATACCATGTTCACCTCTGTATGTCTACTGGTTCGGTTCTGATGGTTAGCATTTCGTGTTAGCTTAGCATAAAGAGTCTACAGGAGTCAGCAAGTGTAGTTCCATCAAAGTGAAAAAATAAGCAACTCCAAAGCTGTCTTATTTAAACAGTTTGTGTATTTACATGGTAGGAACTATAACTGCTGAACATATGTGTTCATCGCTTATAGTTCCTATCATCTCACGTCATCTAAAACCTTGTTTTAAAAAAAAAAAATCCAAGATGTGTATTTCAAATATACAATACACTGTGTAAACAAGACAGCTTCAGAGTTGCTTTACGGTTTATTTTATAATTTTGACAGAGCTAGACAGACTAGCTCTCTCCTGTAGACTTCAAGTGTTTATGCTAAGCTAACATGAAATGCTAACCATCCAAACTGAACCAGTGGACATACAGAGGTGAAAATGGTGTCCAACATCTTGTCTGTCTGTCTGTTCTCAGCCTCTGCTGGCCTGCTTTGGACAAAACTTGGGGAAATTATGGATATTGACACTGGGTTCATTTTGACGATATACCTGACTAGTTCACCATGGTGCCACCAGAAGGCCAACAGGGTTCTAAGCTTCATGCTCAGTATCTTGAACACTGGTGGGTCGAATCTGATGAACATTAGGGAATGGTGAGTTTTTACACTGACAACATTAACATTATGGACTACGATCTATATTCCGCCGTGATCTCCATCCCTGCTCCCTCCAAGCCCTCCACTGGTATTTGCCTCTACTCAGGCTGCCAAACTGAGTACATTATGGACGACGATTGTCATCCCACTGTGAGGCCTGTCTTGGTCCCCAGCACATGGGCATGGGCCACTTGCACCTTTCACCCCTAAAGTGCTGGCCAATCAAACTAAAAACATCCAAATCATCCAAATGTCTCATAATACTGATACCTGAGCTCCATTTCCCGGGATTTTCCTTCCTCATAAATATGAGAGGGACAAGGCTTGGCATAAACTTTGTCCCATGCGCTCCCTACCCTGTTGCATCACTGGGACGGTGCTGTTTGGGAAGACATGGCAGTTGTGTAATACAGGGAGCAATTGGCTGGCTTGCTTACACAAGCTGTGTAAGGCTTTTTCAAGTTTATGTGTTGGCAGCTCAGGAACCCCCTGCCCAACATCAGGGCGCGTTCTACCAGGGGGTGTCTGCATCTACAGCCCTCCTTTAAGGGATGTCGGTAGAGGAGTGTTCATTCAACAATTTATGGTGATGGTATTGTTAAGCGCGACAGCCTGTTTGATTCCAGGCTAGGGCAACATATGACTTTAGCTATCTGAATGAGAGGCTTGTTTTCTTAGCATCATGAGTTGTTAATGCCTTTTACGCCTTTCACAGTCACTCTGCTAGAGATAGCACTGCTACAGTGGGTAACCATCGCCCTACTCTGCCTCAGCGGTGGGTTCATTGTATAGCCTTTGGCAGGGGGTTCGCCCTGTGGTGCCTCACTCCCCCTGTTGGCTGCTATGAAAATACATGCTAGTCATTATAAACTATGAGCAAGCTGATTGATCATACCCTGTCATCCATATCCTGTCTATGTTGCAGGCTGAAAAAAAGAAGCTGTTTGCATAAAACCTGAGATGAGCAAATAATTGTGTGCAGTTGCTGAGTTGATTTCAATAATTAGGGTCTTGTGTTTTAATGCACCTCAAATTTCCACAAGCCTTTTCACATTAAGCCTCTCCTGCTTTCAAATTGTTTGCTATACCTGTTGGCTGTGTCAGGGTTTTGGTCAGGGTCGACTTCAGCCAGTATAAGACCAATGAGTGTATCAGTATAAAACTCCCCCTAATGGTGCTTTAAATTACTACACCATTTCTTGTAAAACGTTCTACTTCTCAGCTGGGCTGCTCTTTATTGTGAAGGGCTTGGCTCATGCACATGTTTATCATGCCTTGTACTTTGGCTTTTACGGGATGAATAGAAGGGGTATGTGAAAAATTAATCATCCTCCCACTCTCCATTATCACATTCCACCATGTTTACATTTGGGGTGTTCAACATAACGCAAGCAATCTGCAGACATAAAAACGTAATAAAAATAGAATAATCACAACAACAACAACAACAACAACAATAATAATAATAATGAATCGTCATCTTCACTGTGTTCTCCTCATGGCATGTTTTATGCGTTTTCTAATAATCATAAATTATAATCATAATCATAAAATAAATACATCATGCACGAGCATACGTGCAAAACATCAAAGTCATAATTCAGGTTGTTAAACTGTCAGAGCCCTATTGTGCACGAGGCTTTCGTAAAGACAGTGATTTCTCGGAAATCATGCTACAGCTGAGACCGGCGCAGCCTGATTGACATCTATTTCAGTGTTTCCCCGCCAGCAGGTGTGGTCCCCGCTACATAAGCAGTCAAAGCTCATCACTTGCTGTAGTTGGGTGAACATCTTTGTATGGACACTTCTGAGAAGAGGAAGGCATCTCTCGACTCTTTGACAACAAACGTAAACCAATAGGAATATCTACATCTCTTTTCACGGATCCGCGGATAAGCAGACGCTACAACAGTGAGTGTTTTTCTTTTTATTCCATTCATTTATCATTTTTAACATGCAAAATGCGTGTCTTTTGGAAATATTATAATCGATGAATGAATTTTAAATGGACAATTATAGAAATATCACAACACCGTATATATAAGTAAGTCCTTAGAAGAATGTTATGGGAAACTATAAAGATGATACCAGAGAATCAAAACTATATGCAGTAGGTTTTTTTTAGCATTATCTCTTTCTTTTTCTGTTATAGTCAAGTTTATTGGGGTAAATTTGGGTTCTTGTAAACCATGCTTCCCGACCGACAGTTGTAATAGAAGGATGTGTTTGGGTCAGATGTTAATTTTCCGGACCTATATATGGTAATGTGCGACTTGTGTCTCCTGAACGGTGCAGGAGGCGTGTTTGCCACAGGTGAGAGCTCATCGTATTTGGCGCACTGTGTCTGCCTCTCCAAATGCCCTAAGAAATAAAGCCAACCTGCCGAAGTGATGCTGAATTTACGGCTGAATTACAAAGAGGAACCACGTACTTTAAACTTTAAACTCTTCAAACGTTTCAACGCAACAGCCATTAAGTCCTCTCTTGTAATGGGACCTGTCGCCTGCAGCAGCGACACCCGCCGCCCCGCCCCCTCTCCCGCCCTGAGGTTTAACTTCTCTATTTATCTCAACAGAGGATGAAGCGCAAGTCACTGGCTGTTGCAGTAACTTCATCCCTCGCATATCTAAAGTCCTGTACGTCTCTCCCAATATTTTATTTTACCTAGGCAACCATGCCAATGTCAAGGATGAGGATGAGGGCGTGGCTGGAGCAGATGATTGAGTCCAACTCCATCGCTGGTCTAATGTGGGTGGATAAGGTGAGAGGCTGCAAAATATTCATTTAAAATGCACAGTCTATATGTGAAAATATAAATTATCAGCAGGGAAGAGTGAAAACTGCATTTCACCCATCCAATCTTGAGTAAATGTAATATGCAATGCAATTTTGGGCAGTTTTTGTAAAGTTTTGACAAACACTGCTAAACATATTCTTGCAGTATGGGAACAACTTCACCTTGCACAAACAGGTCACAACAAGGCTATGCTGAGGTTTTCATCTTATATCTAGAGCGCTCAGCAAAGGCTGGTGTATGTGACTTGATTTGATGCTTTTATGTGACTTTTCTACAAACATTTGATAAACATGAATTCAATAACTCAGTTTATGTTATACAATTTCAAAATGTGCCTTGAAAATATCTCTTGGATGAAAAAATGGGCACCTCTTGTAAATTTGGAAATTGCAAGGTTAATAGCGATGTTGCTTTTCCGCACAACTACGTTCATTCTGACTCTGTGTGACTTCTTGTTGTGTTATCCAGGAGAAGAAAATGTTCTCAATACCCTGGAAGCATGGCGCTCGACAAGGCTGGGAGATGGACAAGGACGCCCATCTGTTCAAGCAGTGGGCCATCCACACAGGTGAGCTGCCAGCATGCAGGCACACACATGTAAACAGACAGACATAAAGAAACATTTACATACTGTTGTGTGTATAAACCTGAAAAAAAAGTTGTAACATCTTTCTTCAGGAAAATACATTGAGGGCCAGAATCCCGCCAACCCAAAGAAGTGGAAAGCCAATTTCCGCAGTGCAATGAATTCACTGCCGGATATTGAAAATGTAAAGGACAAGAGCATCAACAAAGGCCACCAGGCAGTGCGCGTCTACAAGATGCTGCCTGCCTTTAAAGGTGAGAAGACTGACAGAAATTCAGCACACGTTATGAATGAATCATTTAACATGGATCATTTAATTAATTATTGACTTACAATCAAATGATAATACTGTATTTCTTCTGTCTGTACAGATAACCGCAGAGCAAGGATGACAAAGCAAAGAAATAAGGTAACTAGATATCCTGTTTCAGACTGCTGTAGACTGTATTCAAAATATGTCACACTGAACAAGATATAGGCTATTGTAGTGACATCATCATCTTATATAGAAAGTGAATCACTTTATTTGCAGGAATTTGTCTTAGTGGCATTTGTGCAATGGACAAATTATGCAAATTATATCTTAAGTTCTATAGATTCATGACAGCATAGCCTGATGCTTTCTATCATTTTGGATGGTAGTTTAACATTCAGTGAAACTCTGAATGGGGCCTCTGGATTATGGCATAAGGGATAGTAGCATCATATCCTGTGTGTTGATAAAAATGCACAGTACATAAATGACTTATATAATGATACAAAGGGACAAGTGCAAGGCATACAACAGACATAATTTCACATCACAAACATTTTATACAATAAGCATTCAGTGACTACAGATTAGCTGACATAGAAACCAATCAAATAAATGGAATTTTTCAGTTTTTTTCTTCTGTTGTTTTTGAATCTGTGTTTGCTATTTCTCTAATGTCATGAGTTTCTGTGTATTTTCTCTCCAGCAGTGTGCAAGTGTGAAGTCAGAGGACATGGACTACACTGACGCACCGTGTCCTGTGAACCACTGCTCACAACCACAATTTGACAGTGACAGTGACATCACATCATCCACACAGGAAAACACAGTCTCCAGCACAGAGCGGCAAGGTGAGAAAGGCAAGTCGGAGGGCAACTGATGTGAAATCATTTGTCATCATTGATACATTAACTGATGAATGTAAGCTAGAACACCAGGTTTATTTTGTGCTATTGTTTTTCTTCCTTGTAGAAGCTACACATGTGAATCAGTATGAAGTCCCTGACTGCGGAGCATCACTCAACACCTGGCCAGACAGCACAAACGAACATTTCCGAAGACTTCAGGTGTCACCCGAGCACAGCCCTGGTAAGACAACAACAGTAGCACGCTGCAGCAGACTGGTACTTTTAGGAACTTTGTATTTAGTACATCCACCAAATGGTATATCCGCTATCAGCTGGTTTAGGATGAAGCTTGCTAGCTGTGATGCAATATAACATTCTCAAAATAGTCATAGATTTGATGTTGATGTTTCACTGCCAGACTCATAAAGAAACTAAAATCAAAAGACTCAGAGAGAAAGTGTATCAGAAAAAAGTAGCAGATTGTCTCATTTCGTGCCCTGAAGTTGCACCATGCTATGAAAAGTGTATCTTAGCCCCATACTCACTTCACCCCTTCTCTCTCTTTCCCTTCCCTCCGATGCTTCAGCATACGACGACATAGACGAGGACCTTTTCAAAGTAAGTTTGGCCTTGGAATACTTCCATGTGTCTGATTCTGCATTATCAGCTTGCGTGCTGCTGTTTGGTGAGCTGAAATTCCTTGTAAAATATAGCCAGACTCACTCCAGTGTTGCTCTTCCAGATTTGCCAGCAATTGGAGTCTGACTCACACCGAACTCAAAGCAGTTCAGACGGCAACAGGTTCCTGACCAATGAAGCATACACAGGCTCTTGCTCCTACTCCAGCCCAGAGAGCCAATGGAGCGACACATCCTCAGGTAAATACAGCTAGCTGATTGGCCAGATGAGCACAAGGGGGCTGGTAAATCCTCTTCAATATTTGGTTGAATAAATGAACCAGTAGATTCACAGAAAATGATGACATACATGATGGCTGTCCAATCATGCCATGCTCCTCACACTCCATGGTCATTAAAGCAGGAATTTACGGTCTCTGTATGGGTTTATTAAAATCAAATCAAAAGATAGAGCTTTATTACAGAGTTGGTACTATGGCAGAGTGACTTACTGAATAAATGCAAGCAGCTACTGCATGGGTAAAATAGTCACATGCACAATATGAATTTTTTCCCTCACATACATATATGGGAGTTCACTTCCAGACACGATTTTTGTCTAACATATAAATGTGGAAGCTGATAAAAGCATCCTTATTTATTAAACCATAAGTTAAAGTGTTTACTATATTTAAAAATAGCCACGTAAATTTGATATAATCTTGTGCTACTATGTGTTTTGTAAGCATCACTTTTTCAAATGATGGATATGTCATTTGTAAATGCTGTGTACGTTCAGCTCAGTGTAGTTTGTGAGCTGCTTGTATACACCTGACCTTGTATTTTCTCTGTTTTTCAACAGATGAAGTAGAAGATCTGCCAATGTACACAATTCTGAGTGACCTTCTGCCCCTCACAGACGACTCAATGAACAACCACAACATCCTTTATCAACATATCGATTGCCTGCTCTGAGACGCAGCTCAAATTACGCACAGACTCAAAACTTTTCATGTCCAATGTCTTCTCAACCTCTGAGACTGTTACAGCAAAGACAAACCTTTCAATTTATGGTGAAAGCTTTTATTTAAGACCTTTTTGTGCCAGGTACTTGTAAATATTTGTTTTGTACATATCAGTTTTGTTGTTGTTGTTTTAAATTCTTCAAAATAAAAGCATGGGCATTGCACCGTTGGTGTCTCACTGACTTGATGCATGTTGGAGGACTGCAAGTAGGGAGAATGGGGTTTAAACATGTTGGCCTAAGGGTGGTGCTGGAGGAAAGGTCATCAGGTCACCGAAGCTGACATTTAGTGTACTTTTAATAAATACATTACCGTGAAATAATGTATATATTTCAATTAATTGTAATATAATATTTAAAGTACACTTTTTAGATGATTGTCGTCAAATACTTTTCTAGTATATATTCAGCTAGTGTGGGCACATTAATACAAAGTTCATTTTCAATATGCTGTACAAAAATGATAATCAAGTGTGTATATTCTACAAATGTAGTATTAGAAATATATTTCAATAATAGTTCCAAATTGTATACTTAAACACTACTTAAATATAAAAATGGTAAAATAAATTTTTAACCTGTTTGACAAAATGCATTAATTATATGTTAAAAGTATAATTTAAGAAACAAATATATTTTATTTTTGTATTTCACAACATACTGTAACTGCACTTACAGACAATTCATTGATATTTAAATATTCAGTAGTACACTTTAACACATGCCTTATACATTTTATATACATTTTAGGAGTATTAAATTGTACTTTAAATTTGAAGCAGTATATAAATGTACTACTAGAAATGTATTTAAATTGTACTTTAAATTAAACAAAAGCATTTGCAATCATATTAAGTTGTAAATTTGTGATATATCAAAATATATTTAAAATAGATCCATTTCAGTATGGTCAAGTGCTGTTAATACAGCAAAAGTTATGCTTTTGTACAACCTTTGTGCAATTTAAATCTAAAAACAGTTAAAAAAATAGTTCCATTTTAATACACTTTAAGTACAGTGGCTTTTTCATTGAGGTACTTACACAGGAGACCAAGTGAGGTATAATGAAATGAAGAAACACCTGTATGACTTGACTGGCATGGTGAAGGTGTCTCTCTACTTTGGGCTGCTGCCATTTGTCACCGGCGGAACACAATGTTCAGATGTGTGACGGTTGTGAGTTGGAAACTGTAAGTTAACAAAAAAAAAAACTGTTAATCCATTGGACAAACATTCATGAGATTGTTTAAGCATACAAGCATGTTTGCAGCTGAAAAATTGGGAATAGCGTTCAACTGAACTTAAATATAATCTAACATCCCAGAGACAATATTGTGTGAGGCTGAGTCATAAAGGACTTTGCGGACCTATTGTGAATTATTGTTATGTGTTAGCTGAAGCCTCAAGAAGAAAAACAAACATATATTTTAAGATTTCAGACAATGGATAGAAATGACTTTAAAATGCATTTCATAGCTAAGTTATGCACTTAGATGTGATGTACCACAAGACATTTTCCAATACACAGGTCTGATATCAACTACGCCATGCTGTTAAGGAAAAAAAAACTATCCTTGGAAAGTGCTATATCATCAATTTGTGATCCTGAATGCAATCAAGAAGTTATTTTTACTGAAGTGACATAATTATTGTCAAAGTAATTTAAAAAATGAAAATAACAAATATACAAGAATTAAGTTAAATATATATTGAAAAAAAAAAATACACAAAAATAGCACAGGCATCCGTGGGCAGCAAAAGCAGTTATTTCTTGTAACTATATCATGTTATTTGTAGTACTCTTACACCTATATTGTAGCTATATTTCAGGACAGATCTAAATGTTTTGGTGTCAATGAAAATATAAACAATGAATGACTTGATTATGCCGTTGCATAATCTAACTCACTCTATCTGAATCAAATAGGGCAAAGAGACTGACAGTAATAAATGTAATCATTTGCATGTGCTTACAAACCACAGAGAAGTGGCCTATAGTATTTGAGTTGTCAAAGTGGGTGAAAAATTATGTTAATGCTTCATTTGTGCCCAAACAGAAATATGACTGGTACAGAAGTGGACTGTTTATCAGCTAAAATGTTTTATGCGTGCACTTTACGTTGAAATTAAATATTAATTCTAGTCAAAGTCTAAACTTTACCACACCTAAAAAGTGCTTTGGTTTTGGGGGCAGCGCTGTCCCATAGGAGTCTCTTTTAATCCCTGTGGAAATGAACTCCATATTACATTAGGTAAGGCTGCTTCATTGCCACAGTGACTTGAGCTAATTCCTATAATTCACATCTCTTCTTCACATCCCCACTCCTCTCTTGCATCAGCCCTGAGTTATGTCTGGCAGCTCACACACACATTACAAAGGGCTGGGAAAATGGGAATGATTTTCCCCCTCGAATCCAGATACCTGCATTCTCGGGAAATCCCACAGATTTACTGCCACCGAAAACTCCGCAAGAAAACTCCCTGCTATTCCTTTCCTCAGGCGCGTGCGCACACAAAGCGCGCGCCATCATCACGTGGGAAGTCCCTGCATTCACGGAGAGCAGCGGCAGCACTGACAGCAACGCGATGTGGGGTTTCCCAGCCCCCAAACAGCGGACCGCCCTATCCGTATTCTCGTTATATAACCTAATCTAACCTTACCACCACTATCCAAATGACATAAAGCTGCAAGATTTTAGGAAAATTAGCGTGGAAATTCCATAATTAACAACACTATGGCAAAATCGTATTAATTATCTTAAGTCGTGTTTAATTCTATGGCCTATTCAACCTGCAACCTGAAATGTGAAAAATTAAACAGCGTTCACAAGATTTGAGTCAGGCAAATTATCGTGTGTCCACCTGCTGAATTAACATTAAATATTGTTATAAATGCACCTCAAACTTCTAGAAGCCTTTCCATTCTGCGCCTGAGCTCCCATTACTTCCGGACTGTCTGCAAAACGTGCTTCTCGCTGTGTCATGGTCCCGTTTCAGGGTTCAGTGTCAGACGCCCCCCAGTGGTAAATTATTGCACCATTTCTTGTAAATGCCCCACTTCTCAGCCGAGTAGCTGTTTATTCTAAAGGGCTTGTCTCTTGCGCATGTGTGTCGTGCCTGTCATGTACTTTGGCTTCTGCAGGATGAATTGCAGATGATACGTGGTGAATGAATTATCTTTTCCCCTGACCATGGATGGATTTAAAAAAAAAAAAAAGATACAAATAGATAAAA
>OMLF01040265.1:15140-34141 GCA_900302615.1 Holocentrus rufus | reverse complement strand
ATCCACACCCACACCCACACCCCCACACACACATACACACACAGAGGTGGTCCCTTCTAAAGACCAGAACCACCATGGAGTCTCCTCATTAGCCTTTAGACCCTCTCAGCTGCATCATTAAATTCGTTAAAATAGCTCTGCCATTTAAGAGACACACACACATACACACACACGCATACATGGACAAACACACACACCATCTACGTGTCATTGCCTTTAACATTGTGGACATACACATACATCTCCGAGAGAGAGAGAGAGAGAGAGAGAGAGAGAGAGAGAGAGAGAGAGAGAAATGCTGGAAAAGAAACAGAATGAGTGGGTGGGAGAGAGAGAGACAGGCTGAGAGAAAGAGCGAGAAATTGATGCAAATGGAGACACAAAAGCAGAGAAAAAACGATATATAGAGAGAGAGATGCAGAAAGAGAGATGGACAATGTGTGTGTGTTTTTGTGTGTGTGTGTGTATTTAGAGACAGACAGAAAGAGAGAGAGAGAGAGAGAGAGATAAAGAGCAGAATGAATGGAGCTTTGTGCCGGGTTTTATCCTTTTCCCATCAGGTTGTTGTTCTTCCTCAATGCTATTTATCACCGTGGCAACTGTCACTTCGACGTGTCAGTGTGGGGGCGATGGGAAGTGAAGATGTGTTATTCCATTAAAGTGTGAAGTGTGTATGTGTGTGTGTGTGTGTGTGTGTGTATGTGTGTCTGAGAGATAGAGTGAAAGAGAAAGAGAGGTGAGAAGACTTCAAGACAGAAAACAGGGAGAAAAAGACGTCTTGTCGGACATTGTTCAAACTGTAGGACAGCCGCCGTGTTTGGACAAGTCAGCGTTGTTGTCCCTGCGCGCAATATGTTTCCCACAGAATGGGATCGCACTCCACAAGAAGAATGCACTTGAGCGTTCGATTACCGACCGCGGTGGACAGAGCGTTTTCATTCCTCCGCCTTTCGCCAGCGCCTGCCGGGATTTTTTCAGCCACAGGCGCTGAGGAGACCTGAACGAGGTCCGTCCACCAAGACATGATTCAAAACTGAACCCTAGTTAGATTGATGTGCAGTCCTTAAAACATGCAGGTGAATTACAGATTGTAAATTTTTCATAGGCATAAATTTGAGTGTGTTTGAATCATACACACACACAGTCATACAGATAATTATGTGCATATATTATCTAGTATATGTAGTAAACAAATATATATGATAGTATGGTACATAGCTGTAGTGTGCATTGTGTGTATGTCATGTACATGACACTGTATGCAAAGACATACTCATGATAAAGGGCTACATAAATAACTTTGACATTGTTATTGTCAGGCAAGATAATAATAATGTATTTTATTAGCACTTTCCACATGGCATGCAGGATCCATAAAATGGATAAGAAATAAAAAAGACGCAGTGATAAAATTTGTATAATAATGAAAATCAGTAGAAGAAGAGCAGCTAAAGCAAAATTTTGAAAATGGATTATTAAATTATTTCTTCAAAAAAAGATGCTTCATATCATTGAGAGATAAAGAAATAATTAAAATAATTAGATAAGTGAATTTAATGAAAAGATTAATTGAGTTGACTTGATTTAAGTGATGACTAAAGCAGGAGAGGGGAAGAGGAAGAGGAGGACACTGGGACAGGAGGGACGTGCTGAGCGGGGGTTGGGAGGTGGACGTGGTGTGTGTGTGTGTGTGTGTGTGAAGTATATTGTATTATTGAGCAAAAGGACAACGCATCATCCAGCTGAGATGAATGATGTCGCTGCATATTTAAAGTGCACAGTCGCCACCGCAGCCCTCCAGTGCACTTTTGCACATAATGCAGCAGAACACACAACATAATACATGTTGGCAAGAGCTCCCGCCGCGGGCAATTTCTCTCTCTCTCTCTCTCTAGGTTTTCTCTCTCTCCAGATTTTTTCTCATTCATTCATTCATTCATTCTTTCTTTATCTATCTATCTATCTATCTATCTATCTATCTATCTATCTATCTATCTGTCTATCTGTCTATCTGTGTTGCACTGCAGTAGTGTTTGCGTGCTTGTATGTGTGTATTATTTGTGTGTGTGTGTGTGTGTGTGCGTGTGTGCATGTTAGGGGGGGCTGCAGCAACTGTCATTGAATTCAGTTTTTGTACCTGACTCGGTAGCTCGCACTTTTTCATTAGGAGCTTCTTTTCATTACCTCGTGTAGATGATCGCACGCTCACCATTTTCTCTCTCTCTCTCTTAATCTCTCTCTCTCACACACGCGCGCCTGCGCACACACACACACACACACGCTTTAGTATTTGCAGCCGCAGACACATTCACCATACGTGCAGAGAGGATGGTTGTCAGGGAAATGATCTGAACCGAGTCCTGCAGTGTGTAGGTGTGTGTGTGTGGGTGTGTGGACTTTCAATACCTGCTCAGAAAGTTCCAACTTTCCAGAAGTTTCTTTATCTCCATCATGTCAGCACAAATGGAGCTTCATTTCCCCATACAGAGGCGTGTGTGCATGCATGTGTGTGTGGATGTGTGTGTGTGTGTGTGTGTGTGGGTGTGAGAGAGAGAGAGAGAGAGAGAGAGATTGTATGCAGTATGTGTGTTTCTGTCTGTGTCTGTGTGTCCTTGCTTCCATGGCTACGTGTGTGCGGTTGTGCAACCTTCTGTGTGTGTGTGTGTCTGTTTGTGTGTATATTTCTACATCAGTGTCTACTGGCGTGTTAACATTCTTGAGTATGTGTATCTTTGTGTGTGCGTGCGTCATATGTGTGTATTTTCCTGTTTGTGTGCATGAGTGTGTGTGTGTGGGTGTGTGTGTCTGTCTTTTCAATCTTTTGACACCCTGACACTCTGAGCCCCGGAGCCGGTCCAGCGGTAAAAGCTGTCCTGCCTTCTGGGAGCCGGCGCAACAGTAAAACCCTTCCCCTCGCCGCCTCTCTCACCCTTTCCTTTCACCGGCAAAGTTAAGGTCAAAACAGAGGAGAAATAAAGCAACTGAGAGAGAGGGAGAGAGAGAGAGAGAGAGAGAGAGAGAGAGGGAGAGAGGGATGGAGGAAGGGAGGGCTGGGTGTACTGGAGAGGAGAGCAGGTGAGAAAGAGAAACAGGTTTGGTGGTTTGAGCAGCATAGCAACAGCTGCCTCCAAACTCCTCCTGGTGCAGATTCTTGATTCTTTCAAAAACGCAATAAATATGGTTTGATGCTCGTGGCGCTAAATGACTTTTAGCCTCATTACGGCTTCGAATAAGGACTGAATCTTGCAGCACACACACTTATTTATTTCATGACGGCTGTTTGTAGCAAAACATAATGAAATAAATGTGTGTCCTTCTGCAAGATTCAGCGTGCAGGATTGTTTTTTTCATTTTCTTTGTCATTGTGTCTCGTATGGACAGCATTTTTCATGGAGAAGGGAGTGCTTTTGCTTTTTAGCGAGCCTCATTATGGCCACAATTCTGCCATCATGACTTATTTATAAAAATCAAAGTATTAAAAAATTGACTGTTTGGGCTGGTTTGGAGCAGCTGCGAAATGGACACTCAGTACAGGTCTTGATTTACAGATTTTCCCGGTTTAGCTGCAGACCAACTAAATCAACACATCATGAGGAGGACTATATCAAATGTGTTGGACTTTTTCCACATGCACCACACTTGTGTGAGCTTGTTAACAACATAAATCTCAACGGAGACCAGAAACAGAAAGTGTGAGCTGAGCATACGGGAAGGAGAGAAAAATGTTGGTTTCAGTTCCATGTTAGGTGTTTTTGTGAGATTTGTGGGCCACGTGACGTTACAGCTCATGTCGTGAACCCAGGGGGTCTTTTGTACGATCCCCAAATCCAACTTATCATCAAGTGTGTGTGCCTGTACAGTGGCAAGACAGGAATTATGTGAAAACTGATTGTTAAGTGTGTACGGTTCAGGCTTTTAAGTTTATCTAGTGTATACAGCGCTAATGACGAAACAAACAAACCCCCAACAACAACAAACTGCTCCTCGCTGTATAATCTCACGTAGCCATGCCTTTGCCTCAAATTACAGCGGTGTGGAGGAGTTCTTGTCATAAAACTTGTAACGTATAATGTATAATGATATCTTGCTGTGCCAAAGGCAGCATTGAGTGGCTGTGAAATTAGATTCTCGCACAAGCAAACAGCACTTCTGTTTGTTTTTCTGCTCAGGTAGACAAGTTTCCATTTATGTCTTAGCTGCAACACAAGCTACATCATCAAGTAACTTTGGATTATTGCATTTTTATTGTAGCAGCACAACCATTAGGGAAGTTAGTGTCCACACCAGGGTCTAGTTCAGGAAGTAGTTTTATTTTAAGAAACCGGAATAGGTTATTTTACAGCCACAGCCGTGCTGGTATCATGTCAACTTCATTTTGCCAGTGAACTGCAGCAACTGCTTATTATTACAGAAGTAAATGAGCACCAGAGAGCATTAGCATCATGCACTGAATTAAGGAAATATGTTTGAAATCTGGTTTACCCTTTTCTCCAGTTTGTCTGCAGACCAACACCGTTTGAGCTGTAAGACTGACTGCTATGTGGCAACATGATGATGTTTCATCGATGTCTGTATCAGTGAGGTTCCTGAGGATTTGTCATGTGGAAAGCTGGCTGTTTTTGTTTTTTATAGGATATCTGTTTTTGTTTTCTCCATTGTTAAGTTGCCACAGAGCTGTCAAAGGAAAACAGGATTCAGACCATTTCCCTCAACTGTCACCGCAGCAGCTCATCAGTTGTATCAGTAGAAGTCAATAACTGTGTGATGGCTCTGGGCAGAGCGTGCGCTTGCCTCTATAAAACTTTGACCGAGTGAGAAAATTATTCATTTCAATTAGTCTCCAAAGAGGCCCCTGCTCGTCTTTCTTACCGCCATGAAGTTACGAATTACTACCTTTTACTTGTGCCAGTGTGAACTGCCAAATTGAGTGCTTGCCAGGAGGGACGCTAAATGGTTGCTGTTGGCAGCTGTCGTGTGAAGTTAAAGCAATTTTTGGAAGTGACCAGCATTTTTGAAAACACTACGCTGCATGCACACTAGTTCATGCACATAGACACAAACACATACACAAAAAAACACCCAAAAGCAAGTATATGTCAAAAACATATTAAACACTAAAAACTTGCAATTAGATGGCACTCAGTAGAGTGGATACCTCTGCCAACGCTTTGTAATTGTCACGGTGTGCCAGTTTTCAGCAAAAGTTAATCATTTCTTCTATGCCCCAAATTTGTTTCACATCTTTATGACTTGATCTTTACATTTTCATAACTGAACCTGAAAGGGACATGAGGAATGCCTGTTCGAATTTTAGCTGCTTTTAAGCATTTTAGACAATTATCACAACAGCATGAGGCCCGTCGGCGCTGTGTTTGTTGAGCGGTCATTAGCTCTGCCCTTTAGCAAGTTTCAGATGGCGGTTATGTGTAAACCAGAAATGAGTTCTCCTGTGTCGCCGTGCAGTTTGGCTGGACCAAAAACGGAGAGTTTGCCTCTTCTGCTGTCTAGTGGCCTCACACAGTTTGATGGTGTTATGTGAGTTTGTTCCGTCCGCCGCCACGCCCTCTTCTGGCCACTCGCCTTGAAAGGTTAATCGCTTCTTCCCTGACCCAAGACCGACCTTTCCGTAAAGTTTCATGCAAATCCCTTTGAGAAATCCTGTGAGCAGACAAGCAGATGGAAAGGGACGAAAACGTAGCCCCCCATCCAACTCTGTAGGCGGAGGTAATCATCTGTGGCTAAGTCTCTCACAAATGATCTCATTGGGCCAAGAGGCATCAGAGATTCTTTGCTGCTTTTCTCAGTTTTCTTCACAATGTGTGGTGTTTGGAAACGATAAAGCAAGTGTAATGACCTGGTCCTAATGCTCAGCTACGCCACCTTCTGTTTAAAGAATGAAAACTCAGCACTTAAACACCAAGGCTAATGCCAATTTCCCCCTAGGTTAATGAGGCACCGGAGGCATGAAGGAAAATTAACAATGAATTTTATTAGCAGTTAGATTTTAAAAAAAAAGAAGAATAAAATGCTTCATTTAGCCAACCACGTGGCATCATCCCCACCCTGGACCCCCGTGCACCACCACAGCCCCCGTCAGGCCACCTGAAGGGATGGAGAGAGAAAACAGAAAACCACGGCAACCAGCAAAACAGCTACACTAAAAGAGAGGGCACCGCATGCACTGCAAACAATCGACTGTGCACAAAACCTCCGTGCAGGAAACCCCCCGTCACCACCAGCAGAGACCTGCGGCGAGAACCACGACAAAACAGCCAGCTGACGAACTACCAAAGGCCAGAACACGCCATCCCGGTTGGGAGGTGTGACCGCCAAAAGGAAACAAAAGGCTAGAAGGTCAGCACAAAGTAGTGACACACAGGATGCTGCCCCAAATCCTGTCAAAACCACACAGACCTATCACAAGTGCACGATCTATGAGAAAACGGAGGATCACTCTATGAGAAACAGCAGCAGTTCCTCCTGTTATCTTCTATTCCAAAATCTTATGATGCCTCAACTGGCTCAATCTCTCCAGTGCCTGCTGTTGTTGTGGAGTAAAGCCCAGCCTGGGATCCCTGGCGCCAAGTGGCAGCAGACCCTCCGGCTTCCCCTGGGAAAATAACATTTTAGAACCAATAACAGTTAACTAATAAGTGAGTTAACCACACTTTGAAAAGCAGAGCCTGGAGCCCAGCGCAGCAGCAGCAGCAGCAGCACGAGGCATGAAAGGGGATGAGCAAACAGCTAAAAACTTCCTTTTACACACCTGTCAGCAATCTGGTGGGTTACCTCAAGAGGAGGCCGACTGCCTGAGGTTTATTAGGGCTGGGTGCCTCCGCCACACAGGGCTTTCCAATTCTTCACTTTGTCATCACATAAAGTCATCGAGTCAAAAAGCACAGCCAAGAGCAAAACAAAGATCACATCCATTTCATTTTACAGACAGGCGCTCCCACACGGATACATGCAGGTACAGTACACATGTTCAGAGCAATCACAGCTACGTCTGACTGGGAAAATCCCAACAGATTTGAGAAGCACATGATATTTAAGATGCACCAAGTTAAATTAAAAAAAATCAGGTATCTGTGTGTGTACAGCAATCAATTGTGAGTTTTTTCTCTGCAATACATTTTTGTTTTTTTTTAATTCCCAGCGGCCGATTGAAGTGATGGGAGCTGAAGTAAGGTGAAACAGACGTCTATTTGCTGCTCTGTCACTCAGACCCGGGTCTGCTGAGTTTGTGCGTCATTCGCTCCTCAGGAGACCACCTCTATTTCTCTCTTTTTTTCTCTTCCTCTCCCGCTGCCCCCCTTGAAGTCAATTCAATTCAAAGGCACTTTGGTTGCTTGATCGTATTTATCCGCGGCATCAAAGCACAAAAAAGACTCTCAGCCTCTCACCCGGCACATTTCCTCTGCTTTCATCAATTCCCCTCTTTCCCTCCGAGCCACCCTGTTTTCCACCCTCCATTCTTCTGTCTATCTCTCAGTCCCATTCCTCTCTCATTTCCTTTGTCAAACACTCTCGCCTCTCCCCTGTCAATCTCTTGTTCGCTTCCAAACCCTCAAAGATGCTCGACAGGGAAAAACCACTTGTGGAATGCATTATTTCTAAGCAATTTCTGCTGAAAGGGTAAACCAAAGCTAAATCACACCGGGCAGAAAAAAACGTAGCAGCTGCACCGCTCTCCACGGGGATGCATGTGTTTTCCATCAGCTGTCAGAGGCAAAATACCTGCTCTGACATCAATTACCAGGAGTGCAACATGCTTGAAAGTCATTTTTCTGCCCTATGTGATTTAGTGTTGACTTGCTCTTTTAAAGATGGTTTACAGTGCAGATGGAAAGTTTTTTGCAGAATGTTCGTTGGCATGCAGGAAAGGTCTAAAGCCTGATGACAGCCATGACATTGTGAAATCGCAGGTACATGGTATGCATCTTATCCTGCTGAGCTGTCACGGCACCCTCAAGGAAACATAGACTTGCTTTAAAAATTGCCTGGGTATTATGGAAATCCCCGCAGCACAGGTAGCGGCGTCCTGATCAATGATAGCACATGTCGGCCCGACTTGTACACAGTGCACAGTTGCAGTCGGCGCGCTACGAGGAACTAGAGAGCGGAGCAACTTTACAAAATGCTCCCAGGGGAGGCGAGTTCTTCGCCTGCTTGTACTTTTCAATTTCACGCTTTTCAATAGATCATGAGTGAATGAGATTACGTGTGGCGAGGAGCACGCGCTTCAAATTTTACGCCACTGCTCCAGTTTTGACATCCTCAGTTGAAAGTTGACATATTTTTGTGTGATGATTTTCAAAAAATGTATGGCAATCAGGAGAAAAAGTCTGTCTTTATTCAGCGCCGAAACACTTTTGGGAGATGTTGACATCCAACAGCGGAAACATACTGAGTGTGTTAATAAATTCACAACAGGAGCAATAAGTGTGTGGATTCTACTTTTCATCAGACTGTTACAACTGTTGCAGTTAAACCAAAATGCTTGAATCATAAAGTGAAATGAAAAGTTGAAAGCATTCAGGAACACCTGTGACGCACATAATATGAAAAAAAAATTCACTGGAAGGAAAACCGTCGAATCGAATTTGAGCAAATATTGCCTCCTAAACGTGGCAAGAAATTAAAACCTGACAATTTAAATGTCATAGTTTTCTGTTTAGCGTCACGGTGATGAAACACAGTGACATGATGCCATGATGAAATGCACAAAAAAAGAGAAATTAAAACAAGCGATTGAAGTCATCCCAACATGACAGTATTCCTGTAAGACTGTCTTGCAACCGGAGGAGCTGCGTTCAAGCACCTGGACTGGCAAGGATCAACCCTGCACAAGTTTATTTGAGCAAAACACCGAATACGAACCAAGCAAAGGGCGAGCAAGAAGAGAATCTCCCAAGAGGATCAGTGAGGCACAGCATTAGAAGACAGTAAACCTTGTAGCAGAAATTGCTAAATTTATTTGTTTTCCAAATGTGGCTGAAGATTTTGGAGATTTTAACTTTAGATTTTTCGGCCTCTACTCTCTGCCCTGCCCTACACGGGACTGGGAGGGTCAGGTGGGGTCCAAATTTTTTTCTGTTTTCTCATTTTAAGAAATATGAGACTAAATCACCTTAAACTGGAGACTTTTTCCATTGAAATAAATGGGGATGTGGGGACGTATCAGACATGCAGAAATACAGATGAGTAAGCGAAAGCATTTGGAATTTGCAGGACCTCCACGTCTGAGAGACCATCCTAAAGATGGAAAGACAGACAGACAGACTTGTTTTTTTAGCTTTTTAACTTGCTTTTCTTTTTTTTCTTTTTTTTTACTTTGTTAGACTTTTTTAATGAGGCATTTTCATTCTCAAAATGTAAATGCTGCAGTTTATAAAGCTAGAATCAATCCAGTGCACAGTAAATTAATTGCTATCTTTCAAACAGTCTTAAGGATGTTTACATTGTTGTACAATAGTTGGAGTGCCTGAGTCGCCCCAAATGCTTCATTGACAACCAAAGCTCACATTTCCCTCCATGGAGAGGGGCTGGTCACCCCATGCAATAAATCCCATAATAGTGCTCTCTTCCTCTTTGTGTAGTTGCAGTAGGAACACTTTGCTTTCTGAGTGCGTCCTGTAATATTTGCTGCCTTGCTGCAGACTTCCTGGGAGCCGCATGGCCCACTGTCTGTGAAAACTCATCACACTCCTTCAAAGGGTGTTTCTTCAAGTGCCCGATTAAATTAGTCTTGTTGTAATTAGCTCTGCTGCTGCCACCCCTCCAACCAAACACTTGAACTGCAAACAGTACAATTAACTGACTGCTTTTGCTCTCTGTTTTGAAGTAATTCCTGACTGTGCAGACATGACTGCTAGCCAGCTGCTTTCCAGCAGAGCGCTGCTTTGTGTTTGTTTATGGCATTCAACATCAATCTGAATAAATGAGGGGGGAAATAAATATATATATTTACTTTGATGATTTGACGGATCATCAGCACAGTTACTATGAGGTCTTAAGGTCGATGCATCAAATCGTTGATTTTTCAAGGACGCCTCAATGCGATACAGTACATCTAGATGGATTAAGAGCAAAAGCTATCTTTGGGTGTGTGGGCGGTATCTGTTGTATGTTACTCTTTGTGCACTGTATGTGTGTGTGTGTGTGTGTGTGTGTATGTGTGTGTGTGTGTATATATGTGTGCATATGTGTGTGTGTGCATGTGTATGCGCACACGCATGTGTTCCTCACCAGCTTTTGCTGTGGGGGTGTCTGTTATTATTAGCACCTCTGTCGCCATGGAAACTATTTCAGTTACACTAATTGGCTTCATAACAAGAAGAGTGGGTACATGTTGAACTGGTACTGGAGACGCAGAGAGAAACCGAGGGAGAAACGAGGTAAAGCATGAAAAGGACAGTAAAAGTTACAGAGGGCATGAAAAAAAAGTTTTACAGGGTGAAAAGAGAAAATGCACAGACATGCAGGAGAGGATGGAGAAGACGACGCTGTAAAGCAAGGATGGAGGCACAAAAGAAACGCTCTTGTCTCCCCAGATTTTAGAAAATAGCACACATATTCCCACGGGGCCGTGCATTCAGGCATCTGCTCTGCAAGTATTTTGTGAGATGTGTGTGCGCGTGTGTGTGTTTGTGTGTTCCTGTTATTGTCTTACGCGATATAAGAGAGTGAAGACAGAGAGGCTGTAGTAGCGGTTCACTAATGCACCGTCCTAAACTATTAGTCATTCAGTCACAAATGCTGCCGCAGTGATTTAAATCACTTGGTATGTTTTCCATTTTGCGATGACCTGCCTGCAATAACACAGACTCCTATTTATCCAGTTATGCAACTGACTGATCTGCGGCAGAATCTTTTCTGCTGTGATGTCCATTTTATTTAACTGCATCTGTATGTGGTGCTGCTGGAATAAGGCATTAGTCCACTAAGTGACCAGCATGACCAATATGGGAAATTCATCTAATTCTGCATTTTGTGTTTCAACATGCACATAATGTGGCATTCTGTGCATGATGACATTTGGTGGCAAATGACTTATATAAGATAACCTCTTCAATTACAGCGCATCTGCAGCAGGTTGGTCCAAACATAGAGGAGAATATAGAGAGTCAATCAGATGCAACCGAAGCTTAAAAAAAATTAGTTGCAGTTAGTTGGAGCAGGATAATCCAATGACTTTTGGTTTGTACTAGTAAGCCTTTTAAATCAGGTAATCAATTATCTGTCAAAGGTTTTTGAAGTTTGTGTCAATCATATAGGTGAGGGGTTTTCAAACTCATTCATGCTCTGGACCCCCAAGTTGGTTTTCATGAAGCTGCAGACTTAAAGTGATATGATGATATGAAAACTTATACATTTTTACATCTTAACAGTTACTTAACAGTGAATATAAATTAAAGTGATACTACTCTCCTTTTCATTTTGCCAAAGATCCCTCTGGGAGCCTTTCAAGGACCCCTGGATGTCTCCAGATCCCATTTTTAGAAGCCACTGAATTTGCCCGAATTTGGTTTCCGTGTTTTGTTGTTATTTCATCGTAGCCGAGTTGCGAGGCCTTTTATTGGACCAGAGAACGCTTCAGGCTCTCTGATTGGATGCGAGGGCTTACGTGTCACAGTGTAAACACAGGATGTAGACAAAACGTTTCACAAATCCTTTTGTCGCGGTCGGTCACCTGACACCCACAGGAAGAACGGGAAGCGTCTGCCAGGAAGCGCATGCTGTCTTCGCCGCTGCGGAGTTTGCATTTTAAAAAGCAAAGAGTAAATTACAGTCGACATGCAGCGCGCTCTGCAGAATGACTGGGGGAAATGCACGGTATAGGCAACGGTAAACAGGCCATAGCTGTCCTCCTTTAACACTCGCTGGTTGTGAGCTTGGCAGGGAACCTTCAGCAGGCTGGTCCATGCATATTGGAAACACACAGATGGCCCCTGCACTGAATATGGATGAGGGATCTGACACCACAACTCAGAGCGATAGAGCGAAAAAGAGAGAGTGAGACTGGGAGCGCGTGAAGGAGAGCAGGAGAGAGGGCGAGGGAGGGAGAAGGAGATAGAGAGAGAGGAAGGCAGATCAATAAAGTGAGTCCTCAGGTGGCAATTATATATCGGTAAATACATCTCTTTTTAATAACTCCACTATTCTCTCTCTCTCTCTTTCTTCATCCGTTTCTTTCCTTCCCGGCCTCTTCAATCCTCGCTTTATCCCTCTGGCAGGGGCTCTATGAATTATGAGGCACAAATGAGGTGTCTGTGGATGTGTGTGTGTGTTTGTGTATGTGTGTGTGTGTGTGTGTGTGTGTGTGTTTGTCTTTGAGCGGGCTCAAGGCCAGGAGAGAGTGAGAGGCACAGCACAACAATAGCTGCCGCAGCATCTGTTGGGCCAAGAGTGTGAAGGTATTCTCTAGCGATACACAGAGGTTATAAGAAGAGACACACACACACACAAAAACACACACTAACGTATTTTTCATAAACGAGACAAACACCATCAACTAAACACACACTAATACACTCACAGACACACACACTGTGGCTCACACTCCCTCCACTAAGTCATGGGCGATGGGTGATGACAACTTAAAACATCAGTTCCTCTGCCTGGAGCGGTGCAGGGTGTGTTCATGTGTGTTTGTGTGTTTTTACAATTTGTGTTGTTTGTGTGTCTCACTGCGTCCATTTATCTGTGTGTGTGTGTGTGTGTGTGTGTGTGTGTGTGGGTTTGACAGGGCTAATGAGGTCTTTAGCAGCAGTGCTCTGTGCCAGTCTGCCGGGGTTGTTGTTCAATCCGGCTGTGTCACCATGTTAAGTCCGCTTCAGTTTCAGTTTCAGTTTCAGTTGGTGCTTTATTGACATGATACAGTCTTCCTCCCTCTCTCTCTCTCTCTCTCTCTCTCTCTCTCTCTCTCTCTCTCTCTCTCTCTTTCTTTTTTCTCTCTTTGTCTCTATACCTCTTTTTTCATCTGTGCCCTCCTCTTTTCTTATTCCCAGCAAACCGACCTAAACTCTTTCCTGTGGACGATCAAACGGGACCCCCCCTCCTATTTCTACGGCACAATCCACGTCCCCTACACCCGCGTCTGGGACTTCATCCCTGAGAACTCCAAGCAGGCCTTCCAGGAGAGCAACATCGTTTACTTCGAACTGGACCTCACGGACCCGTACACCATCTCGGCCCTGACCAGCTGCCAGCTGCTCCCCCAGGGCGAGAACCTGCAGGACGTCCTGCCTAGGGACATCTACCGGAGACTCAAGAGGCACCTCGAGTACGTTAAGCTCATGATGCCTTCTTGGATGACGCCAGACCAAAGAGGGAAGGGGCTCTACGCAGACTACCTCTTCAACGCCATCGCTGGGAACTGGGAGAGGAAGCGGCCGGTGTGGGTGATGCTGATGGTGAATTCGTTAACCGAGGCGGACATTAAGACGCGAGGTGTGCCGGTGCTGGACCTGTACTTGGCCCAGGAGGCGGAGAGGATGAGGAAGAGGACGGGGGCTGTGGAGAAGGTGGAGGAGCAGTGCCACCCGCTCAACGGACTCAACTTCTCACAGGTGGGTTTGAAACGTACTTGTTAATTGTATCTCAGGCCTTATGTTAGTCACTGCACACTTGCAGGAACGTGTTGTGTTTGCTCTGTCTTTATGTTCTTGTATTTGTCATAGAGGGACATAGGATCAGGTATGCAGGTTTGAAATAAACCTGAACTCATTTTTTTAGCCTGTTGGCAGATTTCATCCTGGCTGGGATTTCTGAGTTTCGTGGGCAAGATTAAATGAAGTTGAAATCACAGGCTCAAGTATATAAAACAGGCTATATCGTGGTTCTTCTGTAAGTTTCCCATTTTCTTGGTTGTTTTTAATCAGAAGCACCTAATCTCAAGAGACTAATATGCAGGCAAAAGCTGAAAAAAACCTTCAGATTCACATCTAGTTTTTTAAGGGAGGACAGAGGCCTGTGGTTTTCTCTCCTTCTTTTCCTCAGAGATTAGTTGAGGGGAGAGAGGTGTGGTGTTCATAATCAGCTGTAAAAACAGTCAGCCGTGCTCAGCCGTGTCCTTTGTCATTAAAAAAAATGGATCCTAATGACTCAGGTCTGAAATCAGCAGAAAAAAAAAAGAAACCTTGTTCTTTAAGCCAGCGGTCTTAAGTTCCTATGTCGGTTTGTCCGTGCCCCTCGGTGACCTTTTCAATTACTAGATGTCTTTCAAAGGCAGCAGTCACTATGAAATCATGTTACGTATTATTGTGGAATTTCTGCTAATACTGGTTGGGAGCTAAGGGGATTACACTTGACCATTTACTCTAACACCCAGAAGCTTAAAGTGCTGTTATTTTAAAGCAGCTGGCCTCTCAAACTCTGATTCTCTGCCCCAACCACCCAGCAGCAATTTCATGTGAATTATAGATACGGCATGTCTGTAATAATGGAACCTAATATATACACATTCTAGTATACAGCTACTTGACTTTTATGTCAGTTGTTTATTAATTGAAGTGAAGTCACTTTCCCAAAGCAAGGTTTAGTTTTAGAGAAAAGCATTGAGCATGGTAAGCTACAGTTAATGCTGGCTAAAAATGTGCATTTTTTTTTCGCTAATTGGTTTCACCCTGATTAAGATGAGGTGGTATTTTTGTGACAGATAATTCAGGGATTTGGCTTGTGTTGATGTCTTTAGGATCAGTGCCCTCCAAAGGCAAAATGCAGCAACTGCTTTTAAATGCAGCCATGTTTCTCAGACCCACTTCTCATGCAGTCTTTAGGTTTTTGTGCAGATCTGATGCAATTATTCCTTATGTTATTAAATCGGGTTGAGGGTTGCTAAATGAAAAAGATGGGTAGCTGAAATTGGGTTTGTCATTGGAGTTATCAAAAGGACACCAAACAGACCGCTCCTACACTGAAAACTCTGCTTCTCCACACTACACCACATTAATGTTTCCAGGTTGTTTTCCAAAAAGCCCACCATCCACACTAAAACGCCCCAAAATACCTAAAGTCCCATATCAAGCATGCACTACATTCACGCATGCTTATACTTCAACCTAAAACCCACATCAGCGTTTTCAAAAAGTTTTCCCTGTCTGCACTACAATGCCAGACCAGCATTTTCAAAGTCAAACTCAGGAGACCGTTTTCGAAAAGCTCAGTTTTTGCAGGTGGAAAACGCCAACTCACTGTGGACAGAAGGCCAAAAAACAGAGGAAAAAAAAAAGGCGTGCTTTCAGATTTACCCAGCTCAGTGTGGACATGGCCTAACACAGCACCTGCACAGCCCACAGCATCTCATGCCATCACTTTCAAGTTCAGTCTCAATCTACAGTTTGACGGACAGCTGACCCCTCTGGCTTCAGGCTGTCATCTCAGCAGCTCTTTCTCAGTTTTGTTGTGAAGTTGAAAAGGGCGGCGTCATTTGAAACCTTCGCTCAGCTGGACTGTATGATGTACAGATGAGTGAGAAACAACACTGCCCTTCCTGTCTGAGAATGCTGCTCTATCAAGAAAACCTCAACTAGAAAACCATATCTAGCTTCTGTAATCGCTTATATTTTCACTGGCCATTTGCAACTGGGATGAAACAGACCTTAGGGTTAGGGAGAGGCAAATGGAAAAGCAAATCACTCTCCAACAAAATGTCGTTCCTTTATCATGGGAAAGAGATATATTGCCATCCTACCTCTATATTCTTTGTCTAGATGCTAAGATTTGGTTAGCATGCAAATGGTTTTACAGCTGCAAAAAGTAAAGTTTTTGCACTAAGGTGGTAACTTTATCTGAAGTTGTAGACAGGTCGGTCACTTCAGAGACATGTTAGCATTCAAGATGTTTGTTTTGTGATGCAAGTGACAAGTGATGCATCCATTTTTGAGCTTGTCTCAAGCACATTAGGCTCGTTCTTTGAAACCACATTGAAATATATTTTCTTTCTACTCGGATCTCTGATCTGGCTAAGCATGGCTGCCCTTATTTTAGCAGGGTGCCCCTCGTCTATTGATGAGCAAGCTCAGCCTTGCCCATTACACTAAGTGAGCTTGTTGAGGACAACAATGGCCGCATGAAGGACGGCTTTCTCTGTCACCGTTGTTTGAAACCCACGGGACATTCCTCACCTCAATGGAGCAGACCTGCTAATGAAAGTGTTGTTTTTTTCCTCCCCATCACTGGGAGTAATGGTGCATGGAGAGGTGATGAATGCTGGTCTCAGTGTACGTCTATGAGGAAGGGGAAGGAATGTTTGAAGCCCCTTTTGGTTCATTCATGACTAAGAGGGGCTCAAACAAGGAGAGTGGAGATGCAAACTGAGATCAGCGGTGCACCCATTAAGCAAGGAAGGCGTGACGCTGTCTCCATTAAAGGTATCATGACGTTACCTCTGTGTGACAGCCTTGTAACTCCGATTCTGCCGCTTTCTTCTCACTTGAATTGAGGGGTTGCATGGTTCGCCGTATGCCGGGCTTCATGGGACAGGGGCTGATGAAACCCATTCACATCCTACCCTGTGATCTCAAAAAAAATGCGTGGCTGTCAGCCGGGAAGTATGGTTGATTTCTCATTTGATTGAGTAATTTAATTGTTACGATTTTTTCAAAGTTCTCCTTTAGGTTCTCATTAGTTCCAAGTCATGTTAGACGCTTAATTAAATTTGTTTTAAAAACATTTATGTAGGATGAGAAATGACTTTTTCCTTCACTGCCTCCCCTTCGCGTTCTCTTTCCTTGCCTTAAGAGAAGCATAAGATATGAGAAAGTTATTTCAGCGACCAAATCCAAACATAACTCCTGCCCAACGTGAAACTGAGCGTGAACCAGTCTCAATAGCACTGGTGATTTTAACCCAATTATCATATCCTCCTGCCTGTCTGCAATTTAAGCATTTCCATACCCAATTTCTGAAGAATGCCGTTCTTTAAATGTGGCCATGACAGGCATATCAGGCCCAAACCAAACTTTTACATCTCATATTGCCAGCGTCCTGCAACAACCTTACATCTTTGAAGATGTCAGCTTTCAGGAATCGAAGAAAAGAAATGCTTTACTGCCCCTTTGATGCTCATGCAGCTTTTCAGCAGTTTAGCTTAACCCAGGGGTCGTGAAAAACGGGGAACAAAGTCTGCTCTCAATTACTGTTAAAGGGCAAATTGGGATATGAAGTTCCTGTAGGACATTGAATATACAGTATATTCTTGAACAGTGAATAAATCTACTGGCATTACTCTTGAATCAGCAAATATGTGGGAAACTGGTTAGCGGTATCGTATAGATCTGAGGGGTCACATGCGATCCCAGTGCTCGCTCTGTACCAAAAACTCGCTGCACACCCCGGGCTCTGTCACAAAGTGTGAGCATCTCCAAAACTCCCCGGCCTGTGTTGTTCCAGTCCTAATGACCGCTAAGTGTGTTGGTTATGTAAATTCTATGAAAAGTGAAGCTTGAGATCCAGGGGAGCACAATGGCTGTCCTTATTTTCTGGCGCGGCGTGGGCACTGTTTTTGGGCAACCTGCCATTGATTTCCAGAGTTTGACCACAGAGGGAAATCTGCCTCCATTCTCTTGGTAATGAGATTAAATGGCAAAATGAGCAGTGAGAATGATGATGATGATGATGAAGACGAGGATGATGGCAGTGAGAGGGCATGTGTGTGTGAGCATGTGCGTGTGCATGTATGCATTTGTGTGTGTGTGTGCATGTGTGTTAGTGGAGGAATGTTTCCCTTCTCTTCCTCTGCCTGATTAGGAAGATTCCCAAAAATACTTTCTTCCATGGGGGAAGCAATTCTTGTAAGTCTGTGCACAAGTGTGTGTGTGTTGGTTGTGTATTAGCATGTTCGTGTGTGTGTGTGTATGTGAGAGAGAGAGGGAAAGAGAGAGACGGCGCAAGAGAGAGAGAGAGAGTACATATGCATGCATGACAGTGTTTCCAATAAATCACTGTAATTTCACCACACGGGCAACAAATTCGATTAGACCTCATTTGTCCCACTGGAAAGAACCGCTGCCATCCAAACCATTGATTTAGTGATCATGGCATACAGAGGAGAACGGCCAGCAGTGATGAAACTCTATATGTAAAGCCACATGCGTACACACTGCAAAAAATGATAAGAATAGTAAGCAATCGTATCTTCCTTTAACTTGTAATCTTAATTTATTAAGTTCATGAAGGTATTTTAAGTGAAATTTCCACTTAAAATACACAAATACATTCACATACCTGGTAGGTGATTTTGCTGGTTCAAAGAAATTTGTTTCTTTTATCATGAAATCACGAAAAATTTATACTTTCAATTCTAAGAGAATGTCTTTGTATGAGATATTATCATGAAACATAACCTGGAGCCACCAAAACTGCTTTGATGGAAAGCTAATTGGTTCTTATTTTTACATAAACTCGAACAGTTTCCCTTTGAGGTGAAGCCACTGGTTGCATGTACCTTACTTTCTTTTTTGCAGTGCAGCTGCAGATTTATATGCACTTAATAAATTTTGTCCAAACATTAACTAATGGATGAATATCTTGTTTCAGCTGTAGGCCTCAGTAGGGCCATGGCTTACTCATAATCTCTGTCACTAACATTCAACCCAAACAAGAGCGGCGTGACTCTTCTCACGTGCTCTTGCTGGTAAAAATGATTTATCAGTCGGGCTGCAGTTTAAAATGAATGAATAATCCTGTTCTCTGGATCTGGTGTCGAGTTGTTCCTGGCCCCAGCAAGTCCTTTTTGGCCTGCCATGGGAGAATGATTACTGACTAGTACTTCTGCATGTACTTTATACCATGTAGAGTAAAATTAGACCATTGATGAAAAGTAAGACCTACTGTTAAAAAACTAGCACTGATCCAAATGTTTAATATGTGGGTAAAACATAAACAAACATGAAAGCTGCATGCATCTCAACAAAATACTAACTCATGACTGATTGACTGATTGATTGATTGGTTTTGATTGATTGATTGATTGATTATTTTTTATTTCAATGACGTTC
>OMLF01040243.1:5425-35105 GCA_900302615.1 Holocentrus rufus | reverse complement strand
GTAGAATTTATTTATTTGTTTATTTATTTATTTATTTATTTCTTCTTCTTCTTCTTCTTCTTCTTCTTCTTCTTCTTCTTCTTCTTCTTCTTCTTCTTCTTCTTCTTCCATTTTGCTTCATTTTGAATCTGATTCCATTCATTCTTTTGGTCAGGTTTGCTATTTTTGTCCTCATATTTATTCCATCCTTCAGTTTTATTTCTATATATTTTATTATTTTATTTTAGTCTTTATGCTTTCCTATCATCCTACATCTCTTTCATGGAACTCTTCTGATTAGTTGATGTAATCCCTTGAAAGACAAACGTTCCACTAAAACTTCTCGCTCCTGCCAGATTTATATCACCAGCTGAGAGATCACCGCACAGGAAGAGTTTTTACCGGCCGTGTGTGTTTGCACTGTGCTGTATCAGATGAGCGTGGCCGCGCTCTGTGGCACGGCACGTACAGCAATCAGTTCCTGCCCTCGGTCTCATGCTCTACTTCTTTCATGATGTGAAGCAGCGAAATAATGAACTAAGTGGCGAGGCGGCCTGGCTGGAATAAGACACATCTCGTCCTCCTCCGGGCCCGTGACTGTTCATCATTAACCAGTGAACTGAACGCCGCTTTACCACAGCCTGCAATAACTCTCGCCATCTGATAGCCGCGCGGAGACGGAGCTATGGGTCGGAGCTGTCCTTGCTGATAGAAGAGGCTCTCTGTATAAGATAGTCTAAACGCCAGCGACAGCATGCGCTTGTATTGACATAACGCAGAGTAAACAGTGAGTGTCCCGTTCAGTGTTGAGACAGAAATGTCATAATAGCTGCGGCACCAAGCGTGTTCTCCTGTCTGCGCTCAAAGACGGCTGGAACCAAAGGGAGCCGGCTGCGGTTTGTCGCTGTTTACTGAGCGTGTGCAAGGTAGACAAAGCGTACTTTTTCACTTTATCGGAGGGGACACAATGTGTTGTTATGGTGATGGTGTGTTTATCAGGTCCAGGCCACATGGAATATGAATAGAGATGCGGAGAAACAGTGTGAAGGGGGGAAAAAAATAGGCAGATGAGAAATGGAGTATCCCTCTTTCCTTTAGAAACATATTTAAAGACACACACACACACTTATTGGGAAACTGATAGAAATAGTAGTCCTACATTAGTATCCGGTTGCCATCTCAAACATTTTGATCGAATTCAAATCCAGTGAATATTGGGTGTCAGTTCTCTTGGCTTCACATTTGTGAAGCTGTTGCTCGTGGTATCGACCTTTGTGTGTGTGTGTGGTTGTGTGTGTGTGTGTGTGTGCTCATGCAGGCTCCACCAAGCAGGATACAGTATAACCGATGACGCTCCTTTGTCATCCCCTCCTTCACGTTGAGGCGACAGGTGCCCTCATCCCTTGTTCCTGTACAACACCCTGCCCTCTCTCTCCCCCTCTCTCTCTCTCTCTCTCTCTCCCTCTCTCTGTGTGTGTCTCCCTCTCTTTCTTCATCTGTCTGTCCGCCCTTGACTGCTGGGCAATACACCATCTGCCAGCGGACACCGCACATGGACAGAGGGCATTAGTCATTATGTAACTGCACTCCTGCTCCTCCTCCCCGTCACCCCCCACCTCCTCCCAAGAGCATTAGAACAGCATATCTGAATAGCTGTGAGAGGAGAGAGATGTGACCCCAGGGGCCTCCAGTGATGAGCGCTGATCCACTGGGCCTTGACACATCACACGGCGACTTGAGGAACTGCTCACTTTTGCGATCTGGACAAGCTCTGAGGCCTCCGCAGCTGGACTGATAAAACAAAATCATCTCAAATTTAACTGACAATCAAAATTTTGGGTGTCTTCACATAGAGAGCGTCCAAGACTGGAAATGGAAATTTTAACCAACTTTGATGCCAGGGTGTTTGAAATGCACAGCAAAGCTTTTAAGAGCCTCGAAAGGCTGCACACCGAATGCACGAAATGTTCCTTTTTCTTCTGAATATTGAATAGCAGCCTCTCCTGCACAATCTACATCTCAATTGGCTCAAAGCTGAAAACTGCTCCTCCAACTCATCTGCCTCTCCTTATCTGCATCTCCTCCTTTGTGATTGGTATGTTTCATAAAGTAAATCAGCACTTTACCTCATCAGTATACTTCATGAGAATGACAAGTATAAAATAAATAGAAAGTAACACAAGCTTCTCCATTACATCACACATTTTGTGATTTCTGTGTCCTCTCCTCTTGTAGACGTGCTAAATAACAACTTCACTAAATACTGTTTTTAAACTGAAATGATTAAGTTAATTTCGTGACCACAGCCGGAGATTGCAGGAGATTGGAATATCTGGTTCTGCATAAAACATAAGTTATGTAAAATATGAGAAAACCAAATTTAAAATGCTACACATGTTATATAAGGCATCTCTGTTTGCTTGAGTGGAATGGCTATTTGCATATTTCCTCTCTCTTTATGTGCCATCGCGCTAAGTTTCATTGGATTGCACACACACACACACAATGCAGTGTGTGTGTGTGTGTCTGTGTGTGTGCATATGTGTATGTGTCTCTGTGTGCATGCTTGTGTGTCAATCCAAAGGTTTCTGTGTCTGTCTCCTGCACTCCTCGGTCATTGAGCTAAAGCTACTGCTGAAGTCAACTTGGGTTGTATACACTCGGGACAACACACACACACACACACACACACACACACACATACACACACACAGATATAAGACGTGTCACATCCTGAGCCTTGACGCTCAGTGACATGGCCCATTAATAGGAGGGCCAATTCAATTTCCCCCTCTCCCTCTGTGGCAGCTTACAGTGACAGCCATGCATCATGCTCGCATGCCACCAACTACCAGCTTTATGTCCCATAAAAAACCCTCTGTGCCGCCTCTACCCGCCATTCACTAAATCCACAGGCCGAGAGGAACAGATTGGATTTCAGAAATGTAATGCATTTGTTAGTTTTATATAAGTACTGCAGGGGGATCTAACCTCAGTCCGATCAGTGCAGGGTCCCTATCACAGAGTTTGATTTTGTAAGATGGACGCTGCCTTATAGATACAATCTAAATGGATGATCTCAGTTGTGCCAGACATGGATGCATTAGTTAGTGAGCTGGTCAGACTTATATGAACGCTTCAAATAACGACGAGAAGTGGGAGAATTTTCAGAGGAAGAACTTTGGTGCACCAGGCTTCATCAAATCACTTCCTTGAACTGCTGTGTTCTGTACTGAACCTCTGTGACCCCGCTGATCCCATCGGTGGGCTCGTCATTACAAATGCATGCTGTGTGGCCGAGCTTTGTTCAAACCCACAGAACTTTATTTTAAATTCTAGTGGAGATCCCACGGTTTCCAAAGATACCAAATATATCCTGCTGAATTACAGGAAAATTGCATAAAATGGTGCACAAGACATCCAGATATTTTCTATTTGATGTAATGGTGCAGCCACAAAACAGTGGCATTTTGGGTTTCAGTATTTCACTAATGTGATGTAGCTTCAGTGAAGGCTGCAACCAGCAGATAAAGAATATGTTTATGGCATTGTTATATTGTATGGAAAAATTCTTTTTCTGACTTGGAAGATAATTAAATGGAAAATTAAGGGAACATCAGAGTTCAAAGCATTAAATTCTCATTGTATAAATATGTATCAGTCTTTAAATACAGACTTTGATGTGGGGTGTATGTATAATTTATGTACATGTGCGTGTTTTTGTCTTTGTGTGTGAATGTGTCTATATATGTGAGCATGTGTGTGTGTGTGTGTATGTGTGTGTGTAGCAGTTCTCCAGTGAGAGACAGACCATTGACAATTAGGGGTGACACCCATCATCTTCTAAAGCCACAGTCACTTCCCACTACAGTCCCGCAGCAGCAGCAATCACTATTGAGTGACACAGCATGCAGAACCGGCAGCGTTCGCAGGATAAAACTGTTCGATGTGTGTGTTCCCACGTCTCATTTCACATTCTGCAGTAGTTTAAGTCCCTGAGTCGGTAGAATCTACTTTTTCAAACATGAGGGCGTCTGAGTCTCGCTCCCGTCTCAGTGACTTGAGCGTCATGGTCACTAGTCTAAGCCAAATGCTGAGAAAATGAGAAAGTCAATAAAACTGAGCTCATTGGTGTCATTTCACTTTAATTGAGAGTGTTGCACAGTGAATCCCGGGGCAGAAAGTACTTAATCGGAGCTTCCCAGTCTATCCTCCTGCTTGATTGAATGAGCCGGACGCCTGGCGACTGCAGCGGGAGCTTCATGGCCACTGACACCGCAAGTGGTGAGAAATTCGTCGAGTTTAAGTGAGATGGCTTTTGTTGTAGTGAAGGAGTAGGGACGCTTTGGGAAATCTCTGACGTGCTAAACTAAACTGACTAAACTTGACTGGGAACTTAGCTTGAGGACGTTTGAAAAGCATCATAGCGACTGTCAGCTGGAGTGAGGATTATGTCGTTATCTCTGTCCCTGTTTTCAAGGTGGGATAGGAATGGGATGAGGAAGACAACCTGTCTGGGTTTCATGATGTTACCATGGCTTTTGATTCCTAAGCAGAAACACGACTCAGTACTCTTTACTGTTCAAACCCAGGGCTGAAACCATTTTGCTTTTGTTAGGATGTGTCTTCTTCTCCTTCCTTTTCCTTGTTTTCTTTCTTCTCCTTCTTCTTCTGCCCAAAAACAGTTTGTACCTTCGAGACTGTAAGACCTGGAGCCACCAGATTTACTGGATAGGATTTAAATTGCAGCATCTGCTCCGATGACGTTTTAGACTCTTTACATTTTGGCTCCTGAGCTGAACAGTCTACAGTTTTGCAGACAGCACATATGGACTTCCTGGATTACAGCTTACACATATCTCTGAAAATAAATCCAAACCATTTGCTCTTGATGCACAGATGAACTTGATGCAAAGATGTGTAAACAAAAAGTGACGCACATTTTCTAAATGCTTGATATTGGAGCAGTGAAACTTCAGATATAGTGCACCATTTGACCAACCTTGCAGCAGCGACTGTTGTTCAGATTTTCTCCTTGGCATCTTTGACGCCTCAATTGCCAACAAATTTTACACCCAGCATGTTGCAACTATTTACGTCATCTTTTTAATACACAACTGTGATACTTGACACACAGACAGACAGAAAGCAAAAATACAGACAAACAGGAAGGGAGTTGTATTTCCATTTTCTAAGCCCTCCCAAACTTCACATACCTGTTTGCAAAAGATCCTTCAGCATGCACAGTAAGACCACATCCAGTCATGCTGAACAGCAGCAAAATCCGGACAAATTGGCACCATTTCAAATGGTAGTATGTCAGGCAGCATTTCACCTATAGCTGCTCCACTATCATCAAAATGTTCTGTTATTGAGACGTATGAAATTTGCAAAAGTGGGCTTAGTAAAGACAGAGAACTATAGAGAAATGTTAAAGAGTCAGTCACAGAAATGGGAGTTGTGCAGAGGAAAAGTCTAAATCTAGTTAATTTCTACAAGACTCTAACAGTAGCTCTGGGCCACAATGCTTCCCAAATTTTATTAAGCGCTCCTGAAAATGTGAGCAAAATGCTTGTTCTGTTCCAGCGGTGTAATTATTGTCACATTACAACGAGTTACTCTCTTTGTAAACAAGGATTTTAATGAAACTTAAAATGTGGCTCCAGTTTAAAACAATAGAAAATGCTCCTGTAGGGGGAAAAAAATCAATTTCCTTCCCTGACAGTCAGTGTATACTTTATTAAGGATATTGTAAGTTACCATGTCGCACAAGCAAGCAGGGTCAAACCTTCATTACTTCACTAACCCATATGTCACCTTACAGTGTGACAAAATGTAATTTCCTGGACAGTCAGCCATCCTATCCCTTCCCATGTCATAGACTGTTAGGAGCAAGGTCGTCGTCACCCCCCTTCCCTGTCCTTCCAGTCCCAGCGTCTCCTTATAAATCACGATTGTTGGGTCAAGCCATGGCCACGCGGGAAGATATCGGCACTCTAAATGATTAAAGAATTGGATTACCAGAGGATTCCCAGAGTTAATCATTTTAGCTCCCCTCATTTTATGTGCCACCTCGATATCCACAAGACATATATACACACACACACACAGGCAGGTGGAGGTGGTCCGGTGTCGTATGTTGCTGCTTCCCAGTTCACTGTAAATGGATTGAGTGGAATGACTTGAAAATTTGTCACACCAGACTTCCATTGCCCCGATATCCCCAATCAGTTAATGAGATCCTCAGCGCAAAATGGATTAAAACGATCATATCGCTGAACCTTGTATCTCTAAAATGTCACACAGACACATCGTCCTGTTTTTTTATTTTTTGCCCAACCAGCATTCATTTGTGAGTTTACCCAAATCATTTTTGAAAGGGTTTCATCAGTCCAAGGGTTGCAGAAATGTCTAATTCTGTCATTTTCCATCTATTCTATCATTGGAACCTCGGAAATAAAGTTAAAACGTGAAAATCCCCGCAACTGGAGTTAAGAAGCGGCAATATCCTTATCACCTTTACCCAGATTTACCTCGCCCAGGTTTGAATGGGCAACTGAGACTTCAGACGTGTTAGGTAAAAGAATTATGGCTGCGCTGATTAATGTAGACATTGCACAACCATGGGTAGGCTGTGTGCAGTGACAGGGCGCAATCAATCTCAAAACATCGCTCTTGTTGCCAGACAGAATCACGGTAATACATTCGGAGCGCTCATCACCCAGGGCGGCTTAACAATGAGCAATATTTATCTAACCGTCTCATCCGAGTTCACTATGGAGGGCAGATTTGGGTTATATTTTGGTGTATGTTGCCTCTGTGTGGTCCAGGCGAGGGGAGGCTCTCCCTGACCCTGTGCTTGAAGGCGAGTACTCGTCCAATTGACAGACTTCTCCACAGAGGGATGACTCACACAGCTTAGTACACACACACACACACGCTTGTAAGAGAGCGAGAGAGAGAGGGAGAGCTTACGTAAAATCTTTGACCAGCTTCAACAACAGTCCAACAACAGGACCATGTGGATTTGTTAAGCTGCTCTTACACTATTGGCCAGAATGGAGCTGTATTGTTGTGCCACTGCAGTTCATTCATTCATAATATTCCTGAACTTGGGATCACTTTTTTTTCTTTTTTTTGATCCGTCAGAGAAATGATGATATCCTTGGTGATGAGGAGGATTGTGGAGAGTGTGTCTTTCTCGGGTTGTTTTCTTTTGATCTTTGGAGTATCAGCAGTTGTCTTTTTTCCCTCATAAAATGGAGCGCAGCCTGCAGAGCTAATTCAGGGGGACAGCTCGAGACGTGCGCCATTCATATGTGCATTCTCATGTCATGTGCGCTCCCCATGCTCGTGTGACATGTCAGCGCTATGCTCATCCGTAATAGGGCGGTCTATTTAATCTGCCATATGCCTTGTATCTCCCTCCTGCAAACTGCTGCTGCACTGCTCCATGTCTTTACTCGCCGCTTCGTTTACATCCTACCTCCTCCCAGCATCCACCTGTGGGCTCTGAATATTCCCTTAAGGGGGGGGAATGTGCTCAGTAGGCCGCAGGGAGTGACAGAGTCAGAACCCTGACGCCAAACAAAGCTGTGTTTATTGTGCTTGCATTCATTAAGCCTTTACACGTGAGTCGGCCGACTGAAATAGGCTGAAGATCTCCGCAGTAGTTAGAGTGGTTATGCTGTTAACCTCCTGTTCTTATACATGACTGAGTCACATGGTCACTCCTCCCTTGGGGCTTCATTGTGTGTGTGGCAGAAGGGTGTGTTTATTTACAGGAGGGTGGTGATGCGTGAAACCACACAGAATGCCCCGGCCTGCTCTTCGATTTAAAGAAGAAAAAAAAAGTCATTGCCTTGAGGGAAATGGAGGGAAAAAGGCCAGTTTAGTCCTTGTTTGCCATAGAAGGCTATTTTGTACTGTAACGCCGACTGTATAGAAGACGGTATTGTTCCAGCTGCCACTGTTTTTGTCGAGAATCCAAGCATGAAATGCATTATGGACCGACACAATGAGCTGGGCGAGGTGTACATTCAGGCATTATGTGATGCAGATAAAGATAGCATTAATGAATATGCAATGGTGTGAATCACTTGGAGTCAGTTTGACCCTCCAATGAGCAAAGACGATCTGCCACAGCTCCTCTAGCCTCATAGTTTCACACTTATCAAGTCCAACCTAAATAAGAAACATTTTTGTACCCAAGAACAATATCTAAATAGATAAATGCTTATTTCCATTTAATTATTTACTAATCTCTTTTTTTTTAACAGCAGTCTTCACAGACCACAGAAAAGTTGTTTCTATTTCCTCACTCCAGTAATAAGTCACAATTACAGACATGTTGGCACTATAGAGAGTCAGCTGATTTGTGGACACAGATTTAGATTTAGACTACATAGCAGTGTCTTTGTTCTGTAGACACAGTAGAGCATGATAAATCCTCATGGGCTTTACAGAGCTGTCACATTTCCTCAACAACTTCATCACAATTCCCTCCCACAGTTACGCAATATAAATAGGTCGCAGGAGTGTCAGATCTCAACATCTGCACACATTGACATTATACTTTATTAAGAGCCAGTCTAATCAAGCCTATGCTTTTAGGACAGAACACCTCGCTGTGGGGTGAAGAAGTGAAAAATGAAAAATATCTTCGCAATACTGTGGGGATTATGTGGTTAAAAAAAGTGTGTCTGTCAGCTTGTCAGATGTTTTCACTTGGTGTTGGAGGTGCAGGGTGTGGACTTGTGGAAGCTTCTGTTATTTCTGTCCCTGAGAAAAGAATATATGGATTGTCCCTTTAGTGTCTCACTGACGTAAGTGAAAGCATGATGCAGGGAAAGTGATGCCACCAAAACGTCACTATCATAAAAATAGGACAAACGTCTTCTTATCGCGATTAATAAAATAAAAAAAAGTGGAAGATTCTGTATCACATGATTTATGTTTTTTTCTTCCTTCTTTCCATCTTCTAGTACAAACAAGTGGAGCAGTACATGTCGTTCCACAAATTACCAGCTGACTTCCGACAGAAAATCCATGACTACTATGAGCACAGATACCAGGGCAAGATGTTTGATGAGGAGAGCATCCTGGAGGAGCTCAATGAGCCGCTGCGTGAGGTATGGAATGCACCACACACAGGCTTGTGCATACGTGCAAACACACACACACACACACACACACACACACACACACACACACACACACACACACACACAAACATACACATTCACTCACACTAGTATCAACTTCTGAAAAGTTTTTAGCTCTACACTAACTGGACTGGAATAAATCATGGTGCAATGTTTGCATGTCATTGCACTGCCCAGACAGCTTATTTTGGTATCAATCTGCCAAAGAAAATTATTACAGTCATGATTCAAAATGAAACACAAATAATGGAACTATTTCCATGTAAAAAGGTCAAAAATCCTTTTTAGACCTCACTTCTCCATCAGTTCAGACTTGCAGTCTTTGTAGAAGTCTCACTCATGCATTTATCCTGCATCCGTCCCAGATCAGTGCTTTATCAGTACTGCTGCAGCAAGAGCAGCATCTGTTCTTCCTCAAATGTCAACGCAAAATAAAGCTAAACAAATAAAGCTAAAACTGGCACCCGCGTTCCATAAAAGATGCATCTTGCAAGCCACGGGCTGCCAGACCATCTATTGTTCCTGCTGAAGCTTCAATCTTTAATGCAACAGCCATTCCATTTGTGCTGTTTACATGCAGTTTAAAAGTTTGACTTTTATAGCGTCTACATGTGCATGCCCCACAGCCTCAATATGACATTTACGAGAAGTCCAACACTGTCTGCTGTCCTCATTCAGGAAATTGTCAACTTCAATTGCCGTAAGCTGGTGGCGTCCATGCCCCTGTTTGCCAATGCTGATCCCAACTTTGTGACTGCCATGCTGACTAAACTGAGGTTTGAAGTCTTCCAGCCAGGAGACTACATCATCAGGGAGGGCACCATCGGCAAGAAGATGTACTTCATCCAGCATGGGGTGGTCAGTGTTCTGACAAAAGGCAGTATAGGCATGAAGCTGATGGATGGGTCCTACTTTGGAGGTATGGCATTGTCTCTATCTCCTCTCCTTATAACTCTATTCTATTCTATTCTGTTCTGTTCTGTTCTATACTATGCTTTCAGGCAAGTGTTACTTGTTTAATTTCAAAGCCATTTAAATCCCAGCAGAACCTACCTCAGCACTGTCACATACAGTGTTTACTGTTTGAATAATAGTTGTAGCAACAAGAGGATAAGGAAGAGGAAGAAAGAAAAACACAACATTTTACTTGGACTTCTTGTATTGTCTTGCCTCACAGCCACGTCTGTCCCACTTTTCCAGGTTATTTGCTGCTGTGGCTGTTTGGGTACACTGTGGCAGTGCTGCTACTGTTGTCACACACCAAACAACACAGGCAGGCAGCACACACGGAGACACACACGCACAACACACACACAAACACACGCATTCTTTGAATTCTGTGCATTGATTTTTAAGGTGCATCTCTCACGTCTGGTCTGTGGCAGACCTGAGCTCCTTGGCAGGGCTGTTGATGTGCCATCAGGCCGGGGCTCTGTGGGAGTGGCATGGATACAGAGCATGCAAGCACACATGGCACACACACACACACACACACACATACATCCAATTAATTACAGCTAATTAGCACAGGAGAACAGTGATGATGGCACCATTTGTAATGTCAAGCACAGACTCTCCAAAGTCAGATCCACCACCAATGAGACAACCAGCCTCCTCTCATAACACAGAGAGCTGTGGGTTGGACCCATGACTTAGCTGCAGCATGCACGTGTATATGTGAAAGGTATTATCTCTGATTTAGTAAGTAGTATTAAGTAGATCAACAACAATATGTCTTTGGTCCAATATCCATATTGGAATTTGTTGTTTTACCATGACTACTACTATTGCCACTGCTTCCTGTTACCTGAAACCTCTGCTATTATTAATATTAATGCAGCTGTTTTAGATTAATGGTTAGAGAGCTGGGATCACAGGTTTGATACATGCTACACACCATGTGTCCTGTCAAATAGTGGATATCAGATCATTTTGTGCATCCTGTGCAACAAGGATTTTGTGCCATTAGATGGCTACTGTCCCCTGTCCATTTCTGACATTTATCAATACACAGGATATGATGTTACTAATAATCCAGGGTGATGCTTCTTATTGACGCCCAAGTTTAACAGAATGCTAAGCTACCATACAAGTGAGTACCATCACATCAGGCCATTCTATCTTCTTGGACTAGACTAAATCTGGCTCGCCCTTCTGGCTTGACTGAGTATCTTGAAAAAACATGGACAAGGATTTCTACTGAGAACTAATGCATATTCACTTACACAGCAATTTAATTAAGTCTATATAGGCTTCTGAAGTTGCCGCAATCCTTCCAACTTCCACTTAGTTTCTTTGCAAACTGTGCTCATGCTGTTAGTCTGCTGTCTGCATGTCTGTGATGAGACTGATGTTCCATAATAGTCTTGTCTAATCGACTTTATACATCTTAGTGCTTTCTTCTGAGAAAGTCTTCAGCATCGCAGATAACTACTAAGCATAAATATATAGTATAGAGTGCAGTGTCTAGCTGCACAGGCTCATTAACCTGTATTATGTGTGTGCATATATGTGGGTATATGTATATGTGTGCACATGTCAGTTATTTGGTGTGCAACAGCAGACATGCACAGGCACCCAAGGAGTCTGGTAACTGTGGCCTAGTTCCTACTGTTAGCTCCTCTCCTGCCTTAATGAATATTTGATGTAAATGTATAGTAACTCATGTATGGAGTGTCCTTATCCTTTGAATAACATATGTAGGCTTGTGTCTGATCCATACCAGTTGTCTTTCTGATTATGCAGGCTGATCTTTTTCGTGACTGCACTTTGTCTTCAAGCCCTCCTGGTTTGTTTGCTTGCAGCAGGGCTCTGTTTGCTGCTGGAGACGCCTCAGCCGTATGCATATACAGACAGTCTGTTCTGGTGTAGTGCCCCTGCACATGCCGTGAATGGAATCTCCCAGTCTGTTAATATTTTTCTGTATTTCCCATAGAGAGTCAGAGGATGTCGACCCTTCAGAGGGGGGGTTGGAGGAGAGGGGGGCACAGAGGGCATACTGTTGTCAAGACAACAGTCATCCCCAGCCCACAGAGGAAGAGAGGGGAAGCCAGAGAGAAGAAGATAGGGGAAGGGAACGGGAACAACTGAATGTAATGAAGCTTAGCTGCACATCTCCAAATATAGAGTGCGCTCCCTTCACACAGCTGTCAGTGCTGTCTGCTGGAGGAAATACTCAGCGTTACTGTCAATGGATCATACTGACTTCACATCACCGCTGCATACACAAGCCACTTCCATTCTGCTCGCACATTTGATGAAGGGGTATCTTCATAAAGTAGATTCTTACACATCCCAACCCATAAGAAGTTCAGTGAATCCAAACAGTGAAACGTTCAGAGGGCTGCAGTACAGTAAAAAAGTATAGACATAGGCCAGACGATGCTGTCAAACTGTATTTATACAACATCTGCACAGTCAGACATAAAGTTTCAATGGAAATTAGGGCCGTTTTGCTGTGACGCAATTGTAATTGGATATGTCACCATAGCATGATCAATTAACCTAATTATTTTCATTTAGTTTATTTGCATTCACATTTCATTCATCATGCATGTTTGTTTTATGAGTGTGGTGACTTAGTGTTTGGATGAGGAAGGTTATGTCCTGGTTTCTGTTGTATTATGCACTACTGGGTGTGGTTGTGGTTATGAATAAATTAAGAAGTGAAACCTGTACGTTGAAATTAATGTGTGATTAACTTGATTAATTTTGCTGTATAGTCACACTATTACTAATTAAAAGTCACAGTGAAATGAAAAATACACCATGACATCTAATTTACTCATAATATATACCTATTTAACAATAAATGCTATAAAGGTGCAAAATGTCATATAATTTCTCATCAGAATTCAATCACTTTTGTCTGCTGGAAGACAGCTTATCTTTCATGGTTACTTCAGTGCGCGTAAATAAAAAATCATAGATTTTTGAACAATTCTGCTTTTCAACTGCATTTCCTTATTCATTGGTTCAGACTTTTGAATGATCCCTGCCTTTATTATGTTCCAACATGAGATCCAATTTCAACAGGAAATAAATGAAAGCAAGATGCCTTCAAAATGTCATTTCAGTGTTACTTTAACAAGCGTGACATCTGCAGATAACCCTGCTCAGGTTTCTTTAGTGTCTCGGCTGATCATTTCTATACTATATGACAAATCTCTCTCTCTCTCTTTATTTACTATATTCCTGTTCTTTTCACCATCACTATCTGACACTTTGGAGTATCTGTCACTCTGCCAGTTTTTGAGCCTGCCAACAACTTATCCATCAAACTGACCGTCTCCTGTCCGCTGTCTCTTTCCTCCAGAGATCTGTCTGCTGACTCGAGGCAGACGGACAGCCAGTGTGCGCGCGGACACCTACTGTCGACTGTACTCCCTCTCTGTAGACAACTTCAACGAGGTGCTGGAGGAATACCCAATGATGAGGAGGGCCTTTGAGACTGTCGCCATTGACAGATTGGACAGGATAGGTAAGGCCGCCTGCCTCAACAAACAGGAGGAGAGTTAGAGCAGGAACAAATATGTCTCTCTTGACTTCCCTATTCAGGATCAGAAAGCTAAACTCCCATCAGCAGCCTGTCTGAGATTTATTTTAACACAGGACTGTCATAGAACTTGTTCAAAAGTTGCATTGTGAGTAAGGGTGCGTTCACAACAAGCATGTTTGGAGTGGTTCAGTCAAACTTTTACCGAATTTTTGGAGGGGGGTATTTAAGCAGGAGACCACCTGAAACTGCAGCTTTCAGTCCGCCTGCAAAGGAAATGTGGTGCAGTTCATTGGGAATGAGAGCATAATCTAAATCAACTATGGGAAACAAGCCAAATCATAGTTTTATGACTATAAGGAGATGGATAACCAGCAGTTACTCATGCTTGCAAAGTCTAGCATAACAAAATGAACTCAAGGCTAAGCACAGTCTGCACTGATGTTTATATTCAACTATTTCTTTATGGGTTCTTACCTGATATGAACCCCAGAGATGGTAAATTACGGCAAAGGTGGACAAGTCCTACATGCTTAGCTTAAGTAACAGGGACAAGAATGAGGTTTGTTTCTAATCTTGTAGGATGATTCTGTCCGATAAGCAAAGTGCACTTGTACTCTGTACTCTGTACTCTGTACTTGTACGTATATGTGACAGGCGATTTTTAATGCAATAAACACAGCTCTTCTACTCTTGTTTGGGCCAAAGAAAACAAACTGTCATCCCGACTTGAAACTTCTCATGACTCTTCATTGACAATAGCTGCAGGTTTGGCGTCACCCTGGGTATGTGTCATGCATAAGACAAAATAAAGCATAGAAAATGTATTCATTCAGTAACACATGGCCATACCCCTCACCTCTGAGGTGGGGGTAAAAATGTATAACTTCCTGTAAATGATCCATTACATAACTGCCTGAGTGCATTTGTGGCCCCACAACTTAATGCTTCCTGTTTACGTTTATGGAGAACAGTTTTTTACCATATGTGACACTTTGATTGCCGTCATGGAAACTGCTGAGCAAGTACTCTTGGGTTTGCTTTACCGTCTACAAGCTCTAACTGGATTCATTTACTGATTTCTTAAAATGATTGCTCAGCAGTAGCTCTGTCTGAACATCCTTGGTCGGAGCACACACACACATACACACACACATAGACACACACACACAGTCTGCTCTGTCTTGAGAGGTGTTTACCTAACCACTCAGCTCACCTGCAATAATCGCCGTCACCTGGCTATGTAGCTGAGCAGAAACATGTTATTTACTCTTCACAATGCAAACAATCCCCACTTTCCCCTCCCATCATGCTCCCCTCTGTTGCCTCCAAGGTCAGCGGCGCTGCCGATGTCACATGACCCCGTCACATGACCACACTTCACATGTTTACAAAAAGCCCTGCACCCGCCACCTGCCAGCTGTTGCCATAGCAGCCAGATTCCACACATGAGCAGCCCTCAGTCAGCCCGCTCACACATTTGGAGGCAGACCGAGGTGGCTGCTCCAATACGTAACCACCAGCCAAATATCCCCTCTGGATTTTATAGGCACATAATGAATATTAAACAGTAATAATGTGTTTGTTTGGCTGGTTTTGTTGACAGTGTCTGGATGAAAATGCATCTGCATAGAAAACGCACAGGAGTATCTGAGGCCAGGCTAAGAATATAAAATCTAAAAAGCTTCATGATGAAACAAGCTCTTTTCCTTTTAGGTGTGATGCGTTTTATTTTTGGAATAAATCGTACCCTTCTAACATCATATTTTCAAAGTTCGTTGCAGTATGTTTTTTTTTTTAAGCCTTGATAACCATTAAGAGCTTTTACACCACAGATCTGAAACATCAGGCTGGCATTTTGTGAAGCCTCTATGACCAGGAGTGTTCATCTAGGATCAGTTCAGTCTGGACTGAGTCTGGACCATAATGATTGAAACCAGGTATCGTAGGTCTGCCATGCATAGATTTTCTTACTCATGCATGAACTCTGACCTGTGATCCCGTCCCATGTAGAGAAATTAATCCCTGATCCATTATCTTCCTTCATGTCCATAATGCAAATTGTGTTCTGTTGTTAGTTGTTCGTTTACTCTGTAGATTTAGTGGACTTGACATTTTCACACCAGGCTGCAGCTTTCTCGCTTGGACTTTCCTGCTTCTGTAGAAATGATAAAGCACGTATTTTACTGAAACCTACACAGAATCATTATTCAGAATAATTTTTACAATGCTTGCAAGCTCAGTGTCACTTGAGCTCAGCAGAAGAAGCTCTACAATAGTTCTGGGTGGTGTGTGTGTGTGTGTGTGTGTGTGTGTGTGCGTGTGTGTATTTGTGTGGAATTGGTAATGCTTTGAAAACTGCACTGTAAGCGATGGATGTGTTATGTCTGAGGCTGCCTGGGTGAGCTGCGTGAAGGAGGCATTTTCAGCAACAAATTGGTTTCTCCTGGAGAACCACGCTGAGTAGCAAGCACGTGCAAGTCTACATGCACACACACACACACACACACACACACAGATAAACACATACACGCACACGAACTAACATGCTGAATGGCGAGTTCACGCATACGCAAACAAGCACAAATAGCTGTCTGCTCAGGCAGCAGACACACGCTCTCCCTCATGTCGTCTTCGCTTAGGTGACTCTGCAAAAACACTGGCTGCCTATCGCCACCGCAGGGAATCAATGCAAGAGATAGAAGACAGATAGAATACACTCTCTCTCTCTCTCTCTCTCTCTTTCTCTCTCTCTCACAAAGATTTTGAAAGAGAGAAGGATGTCAGTGATGGATTTTGTGAGTGCAGACTCTGACAGGGAGGTCCTATATAATGTTCACACCATCACCAGGAAGTCATAAAGGCAAAAGATAAATAACACACACACTCATGCATGTCAGTTGAGGACCCTGCCATACTTTGGTTGCATTGCTTCATCTTGGTAATGCTGAAAAATGCAGATGAGGTGCATAATTGCTAATGTAATTTGGCACAAAGCCTTTTGAATGACTTTTCTTTCACTTGGTTGCACTGCGGTTACAGTATGAATGTGTCAAAACAGGCTCACGGGTTATTGATTCTCGGCATCCATACCGATTTAATCTCGTCTGTCTCGGATTGAATAGCAGTGCAGGAGTGAGCAGAGAGACGCAGATCTGGTTATAAAACGTTATTTCATCATTATTTCATTACGGCTGGCACACACACACACACACGTACGCACGCTCACTGACTCATGTACTGGTAAAATGAATCTTGGTCATGTTTGTTGCGAGATTAACAGCTTTGAATTCCATTACGAACCACCTGTGAGCTGCAGGCAACCAGTAAGAGGATAGAGATGGAACATAACTTTGATATTCAGCTGGTTCGGCTGCCTCCGACTTATCCTCTCATGTGTCAGTGACCTGCGCTGCCTGAACAAGGGAGTAATAAAGGGGAAATTGATGGGGTGTTATTCAATAGTACCATTATCCGTGTAATCATTTTGAGGCTGTTTATTTCTGTGCTGAGTGAATATTGATGGGAATTATCTGGGATAGTTCTCGTATGGGAACTGAACATTTCGTTGGCATCGGAGACTCTTTTTCTCCCTCTGTTTCACATCAATAATCCTCCTGTTTTTATTTCTTCATTGCCTGTGCAGGTAAGAAGAACTCAATCCTGATGCACAAAGTTCAGCACGATCTCAACTCGGGGGTTTTCAACAACCGGGAGAATGAGATGATCCAGGAGATAGTGAAATATGACCGGGAGATGGTTCAACAGGTGGACGTGCCGCGACCGCGGGCCATGTCCATGACGCCGCCTCTACACGGCAGCATCTTCGCCCCGCCGGGCTCCTCCTCCCAGCCGCAGAGTTCAGCCATCGCCACTCTCCAGCAGGCCGTAGCCATGAGCTTTTGTTCCCCCATGGCGGGGAGCCTGGTGGGAGCGGGCAACCTGCAGTCCCCCAGGATGGTGAGGCGGTTCCAGGTGATGCAAAGCGTGTCCAGCCCGGTCCCGGCCTCCCCGCTGCAGTCTCAGCAGTCCATGCAGCCGCAGCTCCACACTCCTGGTGCCTTTGCTCCGGTCCTGTCCAGCCCCCCTGTCCAGAGCCCGCTGGCAGTTGGAGGACGATCGTTCCAGTATGGATCCAGCGCCCTTGGCGGTCAGTCCTCGGGCTCCCAGCTCTCTCTAGCCCAGCAGCACGTAGCCACCCCTGCACACCGGCCCACCACACATATAAGCACCCATTCTTTGCAAATGGGCAGTCTGAGCCAGGACGCCAGGGCGCTGTCGGCTTCTCAGCCCTCGCTGCCTCACGATGGGACACAACCAGTAGCCCCCAGTCCGCCCCAGTCTACCCGAGTCTCCTCCACTTCCATCGGACCCCCACTAACCCCGTCTGGCCCCACAGGCCTCCGGAGCGCCATACCACACAGAGTGGTGTTGCCCCACCAGATGTCTGTGGGGGCTTTCCCTGTAGCATCCCTCCCCAGCTCTGTGCAGGGGTTCGGGGCTGGTACAGGGTTGGCCGTGGGGGGCATGGGGACGGGGCTGGCGGACTCGGGACTACCCAAGAAAGACTCCATAGGAAGCATTCCTGAGACAGACCACATCAAAGTCAGATCCAGGCTATCCTCAAACTTGTGACCTTAATTATCCTCTCGTGAGGGAGCGAGTCAGTTTGACTGCAGGAACACCGGAGGGGGGCGGGGGGTTTCTCCTCTCCCTCCTCCAGCTCCTATAGTAGACTCCTCTCCACCCGCTCCAGTCTGACTATCTGAATGTATGAATGCTGTGTGAGTGGTAGCCGGGAGAATCTGAGGGGTCTGAGAGACTCTGATCTAAATATAATGAAGTCTGTATGATGACTCGTGAATCTGCAGCGTTGGGATGTTTCTACTCACAGACATAGATGCACAGAGCAGAACAGTAGTGGTAAAGTAGCATCTTCCCACCTCTGCCTCCTTTATTTACTGTAGTTCACCGTCAGCATAGTCAGCAGCATATGGGCATATCTGCTTCACTTATTTCTCATCCACCTGCTTATTAGTCCAGACAATGCAAACCTGGTGTAGGATGGGACTAAAAGAAAATCAGGGACCTGCTTCAGATGACACGATGAAGTTGGCACTTTATTACTGGCATATAATATCTACCACTTTCTGTCAATAGCCTGCCTGCAAACTGAGATGAGATCTCTTCACAACACCTACATATTAGTGCTTTTTCTGGGCCTGTTGTTTCAGACTGCTTGCCTATCTTCACATCAATGCATAAAACTGTAAAAAAGGGAAAATGGTGTTTTTTTTCCTCTCTGTTTCTTAATTATCCCTTAAAAAAATCTCTTCCAGACCAAAGTTGTGTGAACACAAAATTGGAAAATGTCAAACGAGAGAGATAATGACAATAATATGTGACAGCAGCGCTCTCCTTTAACTGCCTTTATCCCAACATTTCAAGCCATATTTTTCCACACACAAACTGATATGATGAATACATGTATTTGTAATTCAAACTGGCATTTTCAGGATCTAGTTGGCCTCTTTTGTAAGTCTTCCCTTCCCTCTGATAGACTTTACAGATAAAAAATGTTGTAAGCCCCGAGGATCTTCAGATCATAGCTACAGATTATCCTTGATACTGAAATTACAGCTCGGGGGCAAATTGTATTGTTCCCGCCAAGTTATCCGTTCTCACAGGAAATGTCTGCATGTTTAAGAGCCTTGAATAAACATGACCTGGCAAAAAGTATACCTGACTATCCAACAGTCCCTAACATTTAGATTTGATTTCTGAAGCTGAATTTATTGATGGGTTTACGAACTTTATACTCATGAATCAAATCCAGAATTGCACATTGTGTAGACATTTCTCTAACACTAGCATTCAGAGATAAATTAGTAGTTTGTAGAATTTGACTAAGATTAAAAAAAAAGTGTTTTTACGTGTTTACCTTGACCGATCCTCAGCAGTATCAGTATCATTGTATCTTAGCAATTAAGCCTCACTGCCAATTTTGAGGAATTTTATACAAGTCAGAATGTAAAACCATTCAAATCATATCATCAAAATGTAAATCCATTCTTTTCCAATCCTGACTCTCGCATTCATCCAGTAATGCAGTTTAGGCAGAGTGTCATTATGCCAAAGTTGATTCACGGCACAGGTAATGATACTCCTGCAGTGCTCAAATCTACTGTGAAAGCTACAGTTGTGATCAACAGCCAAGGACAGTGCAGATATTTTGGAGGACGTAAATTTGCAGCGCGCCTCCGTCTTTCAGAAATTGATGCCTCAACGATGCTTCAGTGAGCGCTCATTGGATGCCACTGATTTGTGTCCAAAAGTATTAGGAAGGGAACCTTTTCTATCCCAGGCCTGGCATCCTACTCACCCATCTCACTAACACCTAAACCATTACTGGGTAATGAGAGTGGATATTGGAATCCCTCGGGCATGTTTGGGACTGTTATTATTCTCTTTCTATTGGATTTCATTATACAGTGCCAATAATGAGTTCCTCTCCTATCATCATTTTGCATTTTCATTTTGTTTAGTTTCATTCGGTTTCAGTGCTGTTATCCACCTTGAGACTTTTGAATAGGACAAAGTTGAAGGTTTTTCCTTTTTTTCTTTTTTTCCCACAGTGTTTTTGAGGTCTGCTGTGTTTTTGTTTCAAGCCCAAATTATGCCCTGTGGAACCTATTTGGAAACTCAAAAGTAATTAAGATTGGGGCTTGTTAAAAGTATAGTGTTTTAAACAATACAGTGAACTCCTCAAACACAGCTTGACATTGCGCTGCCTGTCCTGACGAGGCCTGTTCATGCATGGAGCGACACAGTTCGTTTTGAGACGGTTTTGCTTCACTGAAAAGCCGAGAGTGATAGGAGAAAGGAGAAAGGAAATGCATAGAGAGGGGACGGATTGCAAAAGAAGGTCAACCGCTGAACTCACAATTGTATCATCACAAGCAGATATTATTAGCCCCAGCCCGACGATTCACAAAGCAACCCCAAAACTTTTTAATAAAGACTTTGAACAATGAATTGCGGAGGCAAACCAAAGTTCCAAGGCCTGGGATGTTGTGCATGTTAAATGCTTCAAAATGTTTAAAGATGAATGAAACGCCATAACACACAGAGAGCCATTCAGTAAAGAGCACATGAATCAGAGAATACTGCATTCTTTAAAGCCGGTTCAAACAGTCAAACATAAAACTCTTCTTGACTTTTTGGATTTTCTGAAACAGTTTGTCGACAAATCTCTTGACGTGGTGCTTGAGATTTATTAATCAGTGGTACTTCTTTTCAACAAACTGTAGGCTGAGTGAAACTGTAACTGGTGTAATTACAAAAAGCAATAATCATTTGAACAAAAGGTGACTTTTTGGAGGTGTATTGTATCCCCTTAAGTGTTAATGTAGGAGCAATATTTCATATCTTTGATTGTATTCCCAGTCACTACTGAAAACTAGTTTGAACTCTGTTGAAATATGATTTGGGCAGATATTCAGATGTAAAGCACACTCTTCAGTGAAAATAACTTGATATACATGGTTGTTTTTTCTGTATGTAAACAGACTACATCATATAAAACGGCCTACATGTATTTATTTAGCCTAGCTAACTGTAGGTGTAGACATACTAAACAAGAAAAAAGGTGTAAATGGAATACTTTTTCATCTTTGCAACAAAATGCATATCACCATCTGGTACAAAATGGCATTACTTGATCATTTAATTAAACAGAACACATGTACTTGCATCGTGCAAACAGAAGAAGTAACATTTTTATACAATTGCTCAAAATGAGAATCACCCACAATTCAGTATAATCTTTGTAAATAACCCTGTGCTGGTTGCTATGAGGTCTGCAAGGTTTTTTTTCTGTTGAGGTTTTTCTGTCTCACACCGCAGCCCATGAACAAATCCTGGTTGCCTGACACCAACGCTCTTTCCCGAAATTGTTTTGTTTGTCATTTTCTTCTTCTGTGCCATTACCTCTGGCATCCAATTAGCATGCTGCCCAGTGCCCACAACTCGGAAAATGCACTTTCCCAACTTTAAACAACTTTTACAAACATGCTTAGTGTTGTGTAAACGTTTCAAAATCTCAGCTGTTCAACTTTTTCAGTACACCCTCCAGGCTTTGGGAGGGATAGCATCTGTGACACACACACACACAAACACACACACAAACACATGCAGCAGCAGCAACATCAATAGAGGCATCTGTGTTTGCCAAATGGTGTGTTTACCAAATGCTTTTTTCTTTTTTTCTTTCTTTTTTTGTTTTTTTTTGAAAGGTTTTCTTCATAAATGCCTCTTTTTCCTGTCTGGACGTTAGTGTTTCTTTCTTCTGTCTCACAAATATTCAGGTTGCATTACTGAAGACCTTATTGATGCCCGTTTTCCCAGCCTCTCCAATATTGTTTCCATAGTAGTTGTAGACGTCATCTTGAACATAAGTGTCACCAAATACTTCTTATTGGTTCATTGATGGCAGTAATCAAGTAAAATGTTGAGTGTGTCAAATGTTTACCTACAAGGGCTGTTCATTTGGGCTGAGTGAGAATGTGCTATTCTGCTTTCCTTCCTCCAACGTTGTCACACAGGTACAGTTATGCTAATGAGCTTATCATTCCTGTTTTGGTGGTCAATAACGGCTGCACCAACACTGAAAGTTATGTAATGCACTTTTTTGGTACTAATCTATTTTAGTCTGTTCCTCATGTTTCCCTGTTTTGCATGATGTAACGAGAAGAGTGCACACAGTAGAGTGCAAATCTCCGCCAGGCGAGTGTGGGGACGCAGCTCCTATTAGAGAGGGTGAGAGGGGTTTTCCATGATGGCTTTGATCTTGTCCCTCGTCCAAAGACCAGAGACGTTCTCCCATGTGTCTGCTCTGTTGACTTTCTTTGTCAGCAGCGTGTTTTATAAATTTGCCCAGAAAATGCAATGCACATCCTGGATTTTTTCGCCCACCATCAGAGCGAACACAGGCACAATAGGATTAAAAAAAAATAGCCTATTAGGCTGTTAGAAGAGAGGACAGAGAGAGAGAGGCAATGGTCGAGGAAGCTAGACAATGAATGGAGTGAGTGAGCGGAAGTAGCGACTGTATAAGGAAGAACCACAGTTTCTTCCTCATACAGTCATAACTGTGCACAAAATATTTTAGTTTGCTGATAGGTCCACGACCAAAGGCATGATTTCCTGGCGGAGATGATATGAAACAACAACCGGTCAGCATTTGATGTTTATTCTCTAATTCTCTTTTTTGTTACTTTGTCATCTTCTGCTTTTGTTTTCTGATCAAAGACCTGTTAGTGTAAGTAGGGCAACAAATTAAAATGAATTGACGATACAGTAATTGAGCACAAAAGCAGTAGGATCTACTGTAACAACCAATAATCTATAAACTACAGACAAATATAGCTAATTGAGCAAAAGTACTTATCTCCTTACCAGTAACCATGGACTCCCTTGAAGTAAATGGTCTCTGCAGGCGATCTCAGACGGCTACTGTCTATGAAGGCTGAGAGTAAAGGTGTAGTACACCTGCTTATGTGTGTCAGGGACCTGATTTTCTTTTATTGAGCCATAAGTCTCATCTTTACAGTTATAATATCCCATAACATGTACTGTACATACCTAGTGCCTAGCATATACTGTAGTCTCCACATACATGTACTATATTCTTTGTGTGTGGCTGTAAAAATGCAAGCTCCCCACAATGCAAACTTCATTGTAATTTATATCTAATTGCAATACATGTAAAAAGGAAAACAAATAAATTGTATTTAAATACAGAATGTTTCCACTCCTTTATGAGACTGCACCATGTTTAGGTAATGAATGTTTGGGTTATGGTGTTATGTTTGGGCATGTTGGAAAAGCACAAACAGGCTATGAATTTATAATTATGAGTATCCTTTATAGAAACAATAAAGCTTTGTGATGGTGAACGCCTCTTTCTTCTTTTAGTCACAGTGGTGTTATAAACATGTCAAGCCTGGTCCAAGGTTATGGCCTTGAATCTTTGTACATCCTCATTTCTTCCACCAAGGAGATGAAACCTATGTGATTGATCCTGTCTGTCTATTCATCTGTCCGTTTGTCAGCAGGATAACTCAAAAAGAACTGGACAGATTTGCACAAAATTTGGAGGGGAGTTGGTCATGGGTCGGTGAAGAAGTGATACATTCTAGATCAATCAGCCTCAAGGGGGCACGGCAATGGGTGGGGCTTGACACAACTCACCACTGACCCATTTTCCCTGCTGATTGGGGTGGGGCTAAGCACAAGCAAGACCGATGTAATTTCACAAAACCCGGCGGGAAGGTTGATCAAAGGCCAGTGAAGAAGTGATTACCTTTTTGGGCGCTGTGGAAATGGGTGGGACTTGGCACAAACAATGTATCCATGTTACATGACGAAACCCAGTGGCACTGACCAACTCTCCATGCTCACTGGCCAAAAGACATAAATCCTATGACAACAGCAGTGAAAGTGAAAGGGGTACGGCTTAGTACAAACAAGGTCGTAACTTCCAGCTGCGACCTTGGCAGCTCTACTCGGTGTGCCTTCTTTTTGATTTCATGTCATCATGTCATGTCATTGCCATTCACTTAATAGCAACGCTGGACAGACAGTTGCTGGCCTGGTTATCAGAGAGAGAACATGAGGTAAATAAAGGTTTTCAATACTGTGCATATGGGGTAGTGTTGGTTCAGCGTTTTAATGGTTTCATTTCAAAACATTGAACTCCTTTTTTTTTTGTTGATTAAGTCTAATTCCCAGTTGACAGTATTCAGAAATGGAACTGATCATATTATCTGAAATCATATGCTGTTATAACCAAAGCCATTTAGCTAGCTAATTAATTAATTAATTAATTTGTATATAATTTTGTTTTCTTAAGTGTGTTTTTCTACTCTCCATGGCCAACACTCAGTCAATAGCATGGTCATGTTGGAGTGTATTGATTGTGATGCTATATGACCTGGTTTAGACCAGAGGTTTTGAGTCAGTTCTTTAAATGTACCAAAAAAAGATGACAAGATAGGTCCCAGAAAAACAAAATAATCAAAGGTTTAGTTTTTTTTACATATTCGTTGCTAATACTGGGTCTAGAATAGTTCAGAAAACTTTGAAAATAGTGTTCTAGTTCTACTTTTCAGCTCTGCAACCTCTGCCTGATACGGCGTCATGGGATTGCCGGGCTGTTTGTGTTTCTAGTCCACTGGCTGCCTCCACCTGCACAGGTGGAAGCAGCCAGTCTCTAAAGGGGGATTTGAAAAGACTTCTGGCAAAAACCAGGTACAGCTCGGTAAGCCTCTCATCCAAAAGTTGAATGCAGAGGCTTCACAGAGCCTGTGAACATCCGTGGTTCCTTCTGCCGTGGATAATTCTACAGGCACTTTATCACAGCAGCCTTTGGAAGATCGCACATGCAAAATGGGTGAGGGGTGATTTAAGTGAGAACCCTTTAGACTCAACTGGCAAAAAACACGGAATAAGCACGTAATTTGATGGTCGAGTCTACATGAGTCGGCCAACATTACACATTTTTTTAGTCAGTCGAGCAGTTGAGTCTAAATGTTCTCACTTATACCAAACCATGGCAATTTTGCATGGTGTACCTTTAGTTGTGCAAAATAGTCTTATGATGATATTCTCCTAATAAAATGTCACAAAATCCAGGGGCCACTTGGAAACTTATGACATGTGTGTGCAGTTTAACAATCCATAATCTCAGATTAGCAATCTGTACTTTGGAATTAGTAATACATTTACTTGATTCAGTAATCCATGCCCTTGAGTTAGTAATTTGTTCTCTCAATTTAATAATTCTGTACCCTCAAATGAACCAGTTTAGTAATCTGTGTCCTCAGTTTTACAAATGCCAAACCAGGTCAGTTATTGATGCAGGCATGGGCAGGTTTAGTTAAACATATTAGTTGTTAACACCTAAACCAAGAGCACAGGTTTCCATATGGATTTTTTTCTGCCCCTGGCTGGCCCAGTATATTATTAGACTTGTACTTTGCTTCTTTCAACTCCTCCTTGATCTCTCATCAAGTGCTGCATCTTTAATTCAGCAGCTTCATCTCAGAGAAGCACCGCTGCATCAGCCACCAGATGAGTGTGTATGTGTGTCTGATGGTTGCTAAATCACCCATCAGTTTGTCTCAGTCAGAATCAAGGTCAGACCAAGGAAACTTCCACATACACACACACCTGTCCACGCTACATTACCTGCCCCTTTCTCCCCAGCGTCATCAGCGCTGATTCTCCGCTGTGCCGACCCTTAACTTCCACTCCCCTGCTGACAGAGAGCGCCGGCCCCGTTTGCTCCCCGCAGGACTGTCTGTACCCTACACTACCCTGCTAGTGCCGGTGAGTGGTGGGCACTCATCACACCGAGGGGCAGGAGATAGGCCGGGGGAGCGCAGGAGCCTGGCAGGGAAATCAAAGTGCTCTGAGTGAGAGTGAGTGGCCCGGCTATCGAAGAGTGGCTAACAGCAGTGGCTTGCCTGGCAGATAGCGTCCGACACTTCCATAGTCTGCACTTTCTGATGGTCCTATAGGTTGACCAAAGGGCTCGCTAAAAGCCCTGCACCGCTGTCTGTAGATTTGATAGCATGTCTCTTCTGCACGTCACTCAGCAATATACAGTCACATGTCAGTTTAAGTGCAGCCAGACATGTAACCCGATGGCCTGTGCAGAACTTGGATGGAACTTTTCAACTTTTATTCATTCAGGGATTCAGCGTCTTTACCACCTTATTCATTCATTCAACACCTGTAAAGTATTTGTCTGTGAGCAATATAATAGCAGTTTGTTTTTGGTGGACAGGCCTAAACTTTAGTCTGCAGATCATCTTGGTTTGAGAAAACAAGTAAGAACTCATGCTGCACTTGTTACATGGTTGGCACCATTAAGCTTCTTGTCAAAAAACAATGACAAATAAATAAAATCAAATCACCAACAACAGCTCACTAGAACAATTTAACAACTATATGAATATACACTTTGCAAGATATATAACCATATTCATTGGGCTACTAAAAACAAAGAAAGTCTGGGTCAATAAGACATTTTATAACCGAGGCTTTCTTTTTCTTAAGACATTTTAAATAATAGCTTAGTGGATGTAACTTGGAAAACAACAACAATCCGAACCTGCCGTCATTTATAGTTCAAAGTTTTGAATGATTTCATCTTAACATGCGCAGACAACATGGTGAAATTAATTAAACTGCTACCTGAAATTGGTAGTTTTCAAAGGTGATGGTTGCAGACTTGTGCTTAATTTAAATCCCCACTGGTTCTTGGTGCTTCAAATTAACACAAAAATCAGACATGCATAGTCTAACAAGGACCCCTGAAAATCCTTAGGTCTTTTAGCAACATCAGCCAGTGTGGAGTCTTGCTGATCTGGCAAGCATAAAAAATGAACATGTGGGCTCCAAAAGAGAAAAAAGCAAAAAAGATATTTAACCCCTTCCCTTTTTTCGTAGATAAATGACATGTTGGATAGACAGCTGTTTATTAAATGAAAAAGTTCTTCCTGGCCTGCCATGCCACACCCTCCATCCCCTCTCCCAAACACAACCTCTTGTAAAATCCTCATTCAAAACATGTATAAATCTCCGGAGAGGGCCCATAATGGAATCTATATCTATTCCCTGATACAAGCTGTGCTCCATTACTGCAGGTCGGTCCTGCGCAGGGCTCCATTCGAGCAGCAGACATCCTTGGAATCACCCCAGAGAAGCCGAGACAGGGCCCATCTAGCTACACAGCAACAGCAATTTGCTGTAAGGACATCTTCGATATCCTGTTTACTCCCTCAGCCAAAGTCAACCTCAGTCTACCCCCACCAGCGCACGCGTCATCTGAACAGAAGCAGACATGAGAGTGTATGTCCACCGACCTGGCCTCCACACATACACACCCTGCTGGATGTTCTGCCATTACAACACAGGCGCTATTGAGACCGGGCCGCCCTCTCGCTGGTGTATTTTACTGCTATTGATCGAGACACTTAAACCCTCGCCATCCATCCATCCATCCATCCATCCATCCACCCGTCCATCCCTGCACCTGTCTTTCCAGACATGACCACTGCTCGGTGTTGAGCTCAGGTCAGGCGGTGCAGCAGTTTTCGTGGCAGCTGCGCGTCAGGGGCTAAGCTGTGAAAGGTGATACGTGTTAAGTGTCTGAGATCCTGAGAGCACTTTACAGGAGAGAGATCTGTCCTTGAGCACAGGAGAGAGGAGAGACGTGTCGGGGTAAAACGTGCTACAGGCAGGCAGCGGCGTGGTTTATTATTTCATCTAAATAGTAGGTACAGAAGACACTCTCTGAGGCAGTTGGATCAAAAGAACATATTAAAATGAGGTTTACTGTATAAAACTGTCAAGAATATGAAGATGCTAGTGAGCTGCCTAGAAATAAGTGTTTTATTAAGGGTGAATTTGAGGGGTTATAGAGAAGATCCCTGTCTGAAATTTGCAATTAACATCTGACCTTTTACTGTCTTACCACTTTGCACACTTTGTTGAAACTGCAATTCTCAGAAATTGCAAAGTTTTCAATATTAAACATTATTTCTACACAAGGCATATAGTGTACAAGTATGGGGATTATTAGAGTTTCAAAACAATCACTTAGTTCAAGAGTTTTAGACAAAAAAAAGTGGAATAACTGATCAAAGTTTCACAAAGTCCAACTGTGCACTTGTCAAAATACAGTGTCCACGTGCCCTTGTTTTCATCCAAAACCTACATTTCAATCAGCAGAGCATTTTCGCCCCCCCTCCGACTCCCCAAAGATCATTTCCATTTCATTGCGTTCTCACTCAGCCAGCTTTGTTTGGCTCAGTCTACAGTTGCCTTTGAACATCAACAGCAGCACCTTTTGTCTGAAACTGCTGTAACGTTTCCAGCGCTGATCAGATAGCAGTTCTGCTATTTTTACTTCTAGATGCAGGCACTGGCCCAGAAAAATAAGATGAGTTGATTAGTGAAGGCTGCAAACCCTTTGTGCCGCATCATAAAAGGAGACCTTCATCTTCATCTCATGATACACAATAGAATTGAAATATGCAGATATAACTACATAACAGGCTGTCCCATTCATCTTATTTAAACACACCAGCTATCTCTGTTGAACCATCAAACAAACGAGGAGACATTTTAAGAAACACATTTATTTTAGAGCAATCATCAAGTGCTTAGTCATTCAAAAAGGAGGTGAGAATCAGAGTAAATCACAATCACAATACTATCAGAGAGCCCTGTCACTTGCTCGGCTCAGCCCTGCACGTCTCTTTGTCTGAGGGCTCCGCGGCCTTCATCCCCTCTCTTTATAAAGCACGTCTTTCAATTTCTCTCGAATGTCTCTTCTTCAAACTTCTTAGGTGAATCCTGTCAAAAAACTGAAATGTCTGATTGCACATTCTGCCAGTGTGTGTCCTCCCATCCAGTGAGCGATGGGATCGATGATTACTGGAGTATTAGCTGAGGCAGATCAGCGGCCTGTGGAGAGCCGGGATTTCACAGCGTGAAAGCGCACACGCACGCACGCATACACACACACACACACACTCACGCACGCACACACACTTACTATTACTGGCCATGACACTGTGGATAGAAAGTTAAGCTTTTACTCAATTTGACTGAGCAGCAGAAATGCCGTTGCAGGATGGGGAGACTGATGGATGATTCACATGTGATTCAGGATACAGTATAGCTTATGAACACGTCTCTAAATGTTCCTCCTTATCTCATTCACTCATCTCCATACAAACACACACCAGTAACAGAGAGGTCTAACAGTTGCATTATAATTTTTAGAAAAAGTCCTTTTGACAGCTGAGATCTTCCAATCCGTCGCTGCTTCTTTCTTCTTTCCCTTGGGTGAGCATCACACCCTCCCTTCCACCAGTTCACTAGTCGGTTAATCAGGCAGGTTTGTGTTGTGCGAATGACCCCGGCAGCTCCAGCGGCTCCGGGCCAGCCGACGGACCGGCAGGCAGTA
>OMLF01040238.1:9281-27699 GCA_900302615.1 Holocentrus rufus | reverse complement strand
AAAATAACCCAAAAAAAAAAAAAAATCCAAGACAGCAGGCTAATCACCACACACTGCTGCTTTACAATCACCTTACTGCAGCAATCTCAGTTCCCTTTTAGCAACAAATATCTTCTCAAGTCCATTAACTCAAACTACCAGTTTACTCTACAGAAAAATCGCACTAAAACAAAACAAAGTGCCGGCAAAAGAAAAGAAAATGTAATGTAAGAAAATGCAAGCCTGTAACCGTCCACAGGTTTCTGATATTGTCCCTCAATGTCCTCCCAGGGAGAAGTGAAAAAATATCGGTACTCACGTATATCCAACAGACAGTCCGCTCGTCCTCACCCTGGCCTGCGTGAACGAGGTCCATGTCCATAAGGGTCTCCAAAACCCCCAGGCTTGACGGCACGGTGCTTTCACGACGCTGGAAGAACCACTCGTTCTCCTCGGCAGCTAGCGGCGCTATCCGGGCAGCGTAGCTCCATCATAGCTCTCGTGCTAATGTCCGTAACATTAGCTCCCTTGGCTAATGCTAATCGCTATTGGGGCTAACGTGACATGTTGCAAAAGCTAATGCTACACATTCAAAATATAGACCGTAAAAATAAATTCAAAATTCAAATTGTTTCGAACTCTTCGAAACACAAAAGATTTTCTTTTTCTGACACTATAATAATACTCTAGGAAAGACATCAGTTAGAAAACTGATAGAAAGAGAGGAAACAACTGAGCTGTTAGTCCCCTACGTCTTCTCTCGCGGGCCTCTCTTTCCTTTTGCACCCGACTTGCTCTCCTCTGACTCTTAGCCCCTCCCCTTGTCTCTGATTCGTCCTCACAACGTTCACGCCAATCATCTTTCAAATTGAGAAAAACAGACAGCTAACATAACCAATCAAATACAATAAGTCAAAATAAAAGAAAATAATTTATTATGTTGTCTACCCATGTGGAAAATTATATTATTATATTAAGCTACCCCTGACAACGGGATAGCAAGAGGATATTCACATATATACATATTAATGAAAACATAACTTCAGTTACTGTATTGTTTGAAATAAACCTACATGTTTATCACTATGCAGGGTATATTTTATATCATTGTTGCTCATTAGTGGTTTCATTTAATCATCTTTATGGGTTATACAGAGTATTATTCTTCATACTGTTTTTATTTTTATTCATGTATTCTTATTTGACATATGGGGGTTAGCTATATTAGGGTATAACCTAGTTATCTTAGTGACTAAAGTTTACCACCCAGCTACAAATAAAACCAAACCAAAATGGCAGTATGGAAAATATTTTAAATTGCAGTGGTTTTAAAGCAGATAATTAGTAAATAATATGTTATATGATATGTTGATATGTCAAACTATATTGTCTCTTAAACAAGTGTTTTTCTGTATGGGATGTACTGGTATTTACAACACCCTCTCTGGTTTTATCCACTGATGTTGTTGTGGTATTATGTGGTATATCAAGTTTTTGTTGTCGTGTTGATTTAAAATACTTACAAAGCTCCCATAAGGAGACATTCATATTGGATTTGAATTGGATTATGTTATGAACAGAACAAGCCCATATATCACATTTATCCAACCTCGGCTCTCCATTTGCCATGATTGTGGATGTGTGACGCTGCTGTAATCAGCTTGTTTGTTGTCTCATTGCTTTTAATCTCCGCGCTGAATTGATGTGATAAGTGAGTCATTTAGTGGCTTGTCTGTGTCTGGCCTTTATTTTGGTTTTGTTCATGTGCGTCTGGGTAGCTTATTAGCTGCTTGCATCCTTGTCACTTTTGATCCCTGCAGAGATCCATAATTCTGAGATTTGTTGAGAGTTTCGCAGCCTGGCAGCGGGCCATTCATCATGCGAGGGCAATAATGGAAATGAGGCTTTATTGAGGGAATCATTAAAAAAAAAAAACACTGATAGGGCTCATTGAAATGTTTAAGCACTGAGTGGTTTTCACTAAACTTTGTTATATTTACAGTTAGGTTTTTAGTTGATGCTTTTATCCAGGGTGACTTACAATGAGTGCAAAAGTAGAATAATCTTCAAGGTGCTACATGAAGCATTTATCATCAATATAACGTCAGTGGTATAATTACTGTAAACAAATGAGATCATGGAGTAAATATTTATTAGTTTCTCTCTCCCAGCAGTGGTGTTGTTAGAGCTCAGGAAGACCTCATTCCCCATCAGCCCCACTGCTAAAAGGACTGACAACAGCAAAATACATACAAGAATACTGCAAACTTGACAAAAATAAACACAAAGAGAAAATTCAATGTGTATATATGTTCTGCATTCTCCTAGAGAGAGCTCTCCTCCCCACAACACACTCATGTCCACACACACTTTCAAGAAAACAGAAGTTATGCACTTCCAGGACCTCTGACAGACTGTTGTGTATTGCAGAGTATAATAGAAATCTTTCTACATGATGCAGTGCACCCTCTGGCGGCCATATTGGAGGTCTTCAGCTCTCGGGCTGATTGTAAACTTCCACATCAGTCAAACCAACATGGCTAAAAATCTGTGCAGCTTCTGTTGAGTGTTCACCCCTCCATGGAATCACAGCCACAGCTTCTTATTGTCCGACCAGCAGCGAGTGTCAGTTACTCTGCTGGTTTGTCAGTCCTGAAAATTCATAAATATAATACAGATATAATACATAAGAGGGGAAGTGACAATTTATTTGCCAGAGTATTTTTTTGCCATGTGCTTTTTGTGCTCAAAAAAAAAAAATCACTAATTTTCTCATTGGGAGACTTATAATAATTGATTATATTTAGTGATTTACAACATCGATGCCCATTAGCAATAAATGACATGAAACAGCATAGTTTTGTTCTGTTTTTTTTTTTTCCAAAGGCACATCAGTGCACAGATACTGCCGCCACAGGCTTCCTCCTGCGCTGTGAGATTGCATCACATCTCTAAAACGAGGGAGAGAAATCAAAGGACACAAAGTTCTCTGAATGGCCTGAACAGTTTCACATTAAACATTTTTAAACTGTCCATATTTGATGAATAGTGAATGTTTGGTAGATGTCCTGTACATCTTCTGAGATGCATGACAAAACTCAAAACATTAATTTGTACATCTGCTCTTCTCTGGTGCACATGCTCAATATCAACAGCTGTTTGTATGTTACTTAAATACCTAATAATTTAGTTAATACTAGGTCCAAAACTGAGCCATACAAGAAAGAAAAACGTAGCCAAGAAGAAGCTGTGCTCTATGAGATCCAAAGCATAGCTGCAAAGTTTAAATGCGACCAGTGCTCAGAGGGATGCTGGATGCTTTTCTTGATCAAATCCAAACTATTTGACAAGTCAGGTAACGGATCTCAGGCATCTCAGCCAATCAGAGTTTGTAAAGCTCATTGGAGTGGACTACAGCAATGACACTGTTGATACGATATGAATGTGTAGTAAGGCGAGAAGATCATTTGAAACACAGAGAGAAAAAACCGGTTCACAGGAAACAGAGGTGTAAGAGAAGAGCTGTGTCTGACAGCAGAATGAATCTTTTAGTTCAATTACATACATCAGTGTTTCACACAGTGAAGAACAGGCCTGACTCACAGATCCCTGATTAGACCAGTTCATGAACATCGTCGTTTGTTCCTTGTTGACACACGATCTAAAAAAACCCCACAGGTCGACCTCAGGCTATCACCTGTCACAGCAGACCCACTATGTTAACCTGCACCAGTGAAGTTGCATCTTATCACCATTTATATAATCAAGCTCATAATTAAGTACATGCTTGTATATTTGCAGCCTAATTGGTTTCATTCAAACAGTTTTGCATACAGCTAATTCTCCAGATGACCTCCATGATGCCGCCTGACGCCTGCAGCCTGTCTGCTCTCCTGCTGCTCTCCGCTCTGCATCAGTGCCAGTTAGATACATGAAACGTGATGTAAAATTTGTTGAATAGCGTCCTAACTGAAGCTAGTGATAAGTTTGCTGCCCAACACGACCTCTCTCGCTGTGTGATGCTGCTGCCTCTGACAGTCTGATTTTCACTGACTAGGAGGATTATGGGGATTATACCTCATGGGCCTCATATTGAAAACTTCATATCTACAAAAAAAGAAAGGCTTTCCACTGAACTGATGTGATGCTCCCTTGTGCTGGTACATGGGGGTTAGCATGTATTGGCTGCGGGGGGTTATGTCACTTTTTTATTAAAGAAGGCATTTGGACGGGGCCCATTTGACCCTCTAGTAATGGAACTTGCTTGGTGACCGCGCAGAGAGAACCTGGCAATCCTTTTAATTTGCATTAGGAGGTTCATATGTAGCAGGAGGAAAATGTTCTTGACGGGTAAGGCTCCCATCATGCCTAAACCTGTTTTGGATAGTCACTCTTTAAAGGTTAATAGAGACGAAGCCGTGGGTTATATCAAGTCACAGCACAGCTCCGACAGAAACGCCCTTTGGGATGAACTTCAGTCAGGGAGCTGAGCTTCGCCAGAGGCACCAGGCTCACAGAGCGATGACATGAAAACAATCAGATCAGCTGCAGCTCTCACCCACAGCAAATTGAGATGAGGACAACAGCAGAATAAGACAGGATTTGTAAACAGAACCACAGCCTGGCTTCCTGAAAGGTGCAGTGCAATGCTCACAGCTGCAAGAGGATAGAGAAACGTCTTTCTTTTTTACTAGTCCTGCAGGCAGAGAGACCAAAAGCAATGCCCAGAATGACAGACGTTTAAGTCAGAAAGTGTGTGAGGGATTAGATGGCACCTTGGCAGCTTCTACGTGCAAAAGGAGCCTGGCGGCCGGCTCCGGGCCACGGCCGGCCCGGCAGCAGTGGTGTGACAGCTGGTTACCGTGTTAATCATGGACCCTGTTACTCCACAGCCGCGAGGCCGGCCTGCAGCAGGAGCTTCTATGGGTCTTGTGGAGCCAGCGAGAAGCTCACCATGCAGGAGCTGAACAGGCGTCTGGCTGCATACATGGACAAGGTAAGAGAAACGAGGTGGTGAAAATCAAACAAGCAATTACATGTCCGACTTTTCTCCTTGATTCTTATTTCTAGCAATAGCAATTTTCCATCACACACAAGAATATTTACTGCATCTGTTGTCATGGCGCTGTGGCTTTGACCCCTTGCACTCTTTGCTCTTACTCCGACACTTTGTGATCTGGGGGTTTAAACTTATTCTGCTGGTGCAGAGCAAACAGCCTTGAATATCAAATATGGATCTTTGTTTTTAGGACGGTTTAGGTCGTGATGTTTAAATAAAGTTTAGGCAATGATGTTGACAATACGCCCCGTTTTATGTAATGATGGGAAGTTGGAAACACTAAGACTCTGTACAAAAGTAAGTGACCAGTTTAGGAAATTATTTATTTATTTAGCTTCAATGGGAATTTATGTTTTACCTCCTCATGTCCACAAAACAACTCCCCACTGCAAAAATCTCCATCTTAACAAGTCATTTAGTTTCATCTTCAAGTCTTGTTTATTTCCAAACAAGGTAAAAAAAAAAATCTGCCAGTGGGACTTCCTGTAAAAAATCCTGAAACAAGTGAAACTGCATTAGGTACAAATGGGATTATCTCATCCCACTGGCAGATTTCAGATTTTGTTTGAAGAAAAACAAGATTTTAACACTGAATATGAAACCAAATGACATGTTAAGATGATGTGTTGCAGTGCAGCTCTGAGAGTTAACTGGGTCTTTACCTCTACAGTACAAATGTGCACAGAGCTGCAAAGGCTGAGAGGTTTAGATGATGGACTTAAATTCTAGTCTCTCTGAACACAGGTCCAAACTGCCTGACAGCCTGACTGTTGTTGCAAAAGCATCCTGTTTTGGTGCGCTGTAATTAGACTCTTCACTCTGTCCTGCAATCACAAGGTGACCCGTCTCTTGATATTTTATAACCTGCAACAGCGGCTGGTAAAGTGGACTAATTTAAGATTTACCAGCATGTGGCTGATGGCTGCTGGTAATTTCCGGCTCTGTAGGCGACATGTCACCGCTGCTGACTTTTCTAAAAGACTTATATGTTGATCACGGCCGACATGTTAGTTCTGCAGTGAGTTAGAAGGTTTAAAACTGAAGATTCTGTAAAAGAAATGTGAAGTCACCGACAGAGTTCAGTTGTCTTTACTTACATCCTGAGAAAAATAAAATACTTACAAAGATTGGAATAATATGACTTACAATGGAAACAATAATGAAAAGGAGAATTTTTCTGTGAAATGCCTCTGGTATCCAGCTCATAATAAAACTGAGAATGAATCACAGTGGGATTAATTACTCCTCTAATGAAAAATGCACAGAGCCTTCCAGCTTTTATGGCCACTTCAGTAAATATGAGCTAAAAGTCTATAAAAGTTAAATTAAGAAGTGAAAAATTACAATTGTTACACATGCACAGAGATATAAAATACACTCAGAAATGTTGAGAAATGAGCTGCTTCGTTTACAAAGAATTTTTTTTTTCAATGTGCAAAGTTTTGTAAAGAACTGTGATGGTTGTCAGAATTATTGTTCCCGTTTCCAGCAAAGCTAAAATCTGTAAAAGTATTTAGTCAAATAAGTTCTTTTTAGTAAAACTTAGAATAACTGTTAATTAAAACTAATAAGATAATTAATAGCATAATCAATATACTATTCATGGTTATTATTGATATATTCCATTTATTACCTCCACCGGCGGAGTTGGACAGAGGAGATGTTTTCACCCCGTTCCTTTTGTTTGTGTGTTAGCAGGATGTCTAAATGTTATGAACGGATTTACATGAAACTTTGTGGAAAAGTTGGTCATGAGGCAAAGAGGAACAGGGTCACTCTTCATACTGAAGGAGGGGCTGATGGTGGGCATGATGAACTTTTGGTCAACATGTGGATCGGGTACATCTTGACAGCTGCATAGGGTTGGTGGAGGTTTGCGTTCCACTGAGTGTTTTCTGGTTGGAAATAAATCACTAATAGATTGAAATTGTATTTAAGAATTTGTAGATGTTTACTGTGTGTGATATAAACTCTGAACATAATTCAGGACACTTTTGTATTCACACTGGATGATGGAAACAACAGTGTCAGTCAGAGTTAGGCCAATGTTTTCTGAACACCAGATGTTTGTCAGGAGGTCTGGAAAGACCAAGCAGATCAAACTGGTTCAGCCAATCAGGTCTCATGATGCTGCTACATTCAAAACACGGCCGTCCAAAACAAACTGAGACACTTTAATTTAACCTGAGATCATTTGTTAAAACAAGCCTGGAGAATGGAATAACAGATTGATTGAGTGTTGAAGTAAACCAGTACATCTGTTAACTGATTGGCTGGCTGTCTCCTCTGATTGGTCGATGCAGGTCCAGTGCCTGGAGGCAGCCAATGAAAAGCTGGAGCAGCAGATCCAGGAGGAGCTGGACAGGAAGTGTCCAGCTGACCTCAGCGAGCTGGACGGACACCTGCAGACTGTCAGCCTGCTGCAGACACAGGTCAGGACACACACACACACACACACACACACACACACACACACACACAAAAACAGCAGAACCACCCGAGCAGATGTTCTTTACTGGGATTACTGCTGTGACAGCATTATGGCTCCAGTACAATTTGCTGGCAGGCTCTCTGTTAAAGCAGCGCTGCAACATGTCTTCAGCTAGTTTGCTTTGCTGAGATCACACATTGTGTAATGGAAGACATTTTGGGGCACATACCCAAACAATTCATAAATCTGTGCTGAAGCAGGAGCTGAAGTGGAGCCTGCAGGGCAGAACATGGCATCAACACTGCCAGTGGTTGGGTTTCTCTTCCTGCTGCTGCCTGTACTATGTTAAAAATAAATGTATTGTAATGCACATGGATTCACCAGCTGGCATGTTGAGACTTTGAGATTTTTTCTCCCTAATTTTATAGTAAAGTAACAACAAAACCTGAAATGAGCAAATCTTCTGTATTCAAAATATAACCTGTAATATTCATAGATTTTGCTCCAAATTTAATAAAGCATATTCACTTGGCACTGGGTTTTCTTTTAATATTTTTGTTTAATTTTGCATTGTTTTTCTTACTCCTGCTGAACAGGCTGGAAGGAGGTTATTGTTTCACTTGTCCATCTGTCCGTCCGTCTGATGTCTCACAAAGAGAAGAACACCTGACAGAAATTCAGACAGATAGCTCTTGGTGCAATAATCAGTTTTTTCAATTTTGGTGCTGATCTGGTTCCATGCATTTGTCGATAATTATTTTAGCCATAACTTTTATGCTGCGTTCATGTGCTGGTGGGAAAGCTCAACATTTGGGCCATCCATGTTGATGTATGTTCATGTTGTTTTGTTAGAAAACCAATGAATGAACTGTTCCTTAGGCTGCAGCTTTGGGGCTTGGCTCAGTGTCAGTGAAGGTCTGGGTGTCTTCTGGTCCTCACAGACCACCAGACACCACTAGACGCTCCTTTCACACCAAACCCTTGATGCACCTTTTGAAAAGAAGTTTCCCTGCAGTACACAATAAAACCCTCGTATTAGCAAACAAAACAGGAACAGAACCAGAAGCAAAATTGGCTTCACAGAAGCAGAGAAAAGAGTGGGCGGGGCAGACAGGCTGTGACTAGTCCGAGTTTTAAAATGTCATTTGATTCAAATGTCAGGGATCAAAGATGAGCAGTGATAATGACATGTCATGACAACGCAGCAAAACACAGGTAGCTGTTGTAAAGTTCAGATGATAATTGAACTGATATTTTATTGAACAGGTGAGCCGTTCCGCCTCGAGGAAGTGCCACACAACCCAGAAGAGTTTCATTAGAAAATGTTTAAGAAAATGTCATTAGTGTTTAGAGATCGGAGGAAATACTGAAGCACTGATCATCTTTCTCTCTCTTTTCATTTTTTTCCCCTAGAGCACAAAGATGAAATGTCATTATAAACTACAACCACTGCTACTATTACCTCTACGGCTACAGCTTTTATTGCTGTGAAATAAAAGTGAGGATTTCATAGCAGGACAACGCTGTCCTCTCTCCACAGATCAGTGACAGTCAGACGCTTCAGGCCCAGGTGAAGCTGCAGCTGCTCAGTGCAGAGCTCGACGCCTTCGATATCAACGCCAGGTCTGTCACATTTGTGCTGATACAGTGGACACACACACACACACACACACACCACACACCAACCATTCTGCTGTTACTGCTCTTTTGTTGGGGTTATTTGTTTAGTTTAAGTGTGTGCAGATACATACATAAACACAGGCATGCATGCACACAAACACATACAAGCCCAAATGCAGTATATGCACCACCAAACACAAGGAAACAAGTGTCAAACATATCCCATGATCCCCTGCTGTGTGAGCAGGTGTGAACGGGAGCAAGAGCACCGTGCGATGCTGGAGGCAGACCTGCAGGACCTGAGGCTGATCGAGGAGGAGCTGAGGCTCCGCAGGCTGCCAGACCTCCACGGCCTCCTGAGCGCTCACACACAGGAGCTGCAGCAGCTCCACCACCAACACCAGCAGGTAAAACCAGACTGGAGCTGTACTGTAGACCTGCAGCAACATTATCATCATTACAGGCCTGTCCTAAGACAATGAAGTCTTTTGTGGACTGAGAAAAGGATCAGTTATAGTAACATTGTTGTTCCAACAGCTTCAGCCTGTAACACTCAGCTGTAGTTACTCTAAGAAAAAACTGTAAAAAAAAAAACGATTAGGTATCATTTAATGAACCTCCTGTCTGTCTGTCTGTCTGTCTGTCTGCAGGACATACAGGGTCTCCTGGCTCAGCTGTCAGGGGGTGTTACCGTGGAGATGCAGTGCACTGAATTATGGGACCTGGACCAGCAGCTGGACCAGCTCAGACAGAAGAGCACAGTGCTGGTCAGCAAGAAGCAGAAGCAGAATGACCACTGGTTCAACACCCAGGTACTGGAACCGGTCCTGAAAACCTTCATTACCCTCTGCAGAGTGCAACAGGTGGTGACATCACCTGGCACCAAAGACACTAACCCCTCAAACACTTAACACTCAACCCTGATCCTGATCCTGACCCTGACCCTGACCCTGATCCTGATCCTGATCCTGATCCTGACCCGGACTTCAACCCTCATGAAAAGGGCTGGTAGATATAGGAGGGTACCTGCCTGTGTACCCAAATAAGAAAGTTTCCTGCCCCATTTGGGACCCAAAGTGAAAATGTGCCTTTTACTGGTGAAACCCTACATGTCAAAGTCCAGTTCAGGAGAAAGTAAAATCCCCTTTGAGTATTTCAGTTTGGAAAACAAACGGTTCTTTGATAATATTTTAGAGTAATACAGAAAGATTCAGGTTATATATTTTTTGGACTGTGCTCTACCATCCTAATTCCTACAATACACATGGATGTTTAATACGTATAAACAGCAATTAAGCAACGTAGCTCTGACCTCCAGGTTTCCATGTTGAGCCGTGCCGGGGCGACCTGTCGTCCTGCGGGGTCAGAGGTCAAACAAGCAGAGCTGAAGGAGCTGAGACGAACAGCAGTGAGCCTGCAGGCAGAGCTGACACAGCTACAGGAAGTGGTGAGATGACACAACTAGTCTGACTACACACAAAAAATCCATTTTAATTACTAAAATTTTGAAAATGTGTGGGCTTACTATGGTGATTTCCAAATCTGCAGTTTTATAACAGCAGAGAAATCTAGTGTTGTGCTTGTAATGTTCAAGTTAGAGAAAATGTTGAATTACATTCAAACCAATAAATCCTACAATTAATTATTTTTCACTCTCAAATTATTTTTTAAATCCTTAGAAAAAGCAGTGTCCACATGTATTGCAGTTCATCTCACAATCATAATAGTCAAAACAATGCGTTTGTTTTTTTTGTTTTGCCAATATCACTCTGCCAAAGCAACAGAGTGTACACCACAGTTACAAATGTCAGGAACTTCCCTGGCTTTCTGCCTGTGTGTTTATCAGGGAGCAAAGCGCTCATCATGGCTGTTACAGCTGCCAGGCACTTTTACAATGCATAACAACATTTAGCATCAGCAACAAAGCTGCTCAACCAGCGAGGAGCCAAGAAGTTCCTACAGCAGTGTGTGAGGCTGAGTGGTCGTTGTGTTGGACGGTGCAGTGTTCCTGTGCAGATTCAAGCCCTGCTCACAGCATCATCTCACAGTGTTGGACAGAGATGTTGTCAATCTCTTAGTGCTGTGTCAGTTAAATACCCTCATATTGCTGAATAGGTCACACATAACAACCTCAGATGTTTCATTGTGTCTTGACTCACCCATGCAAATAGTGCACACACCCACACTATGTTTTTGATAAAAACATCCGTCTGTAAATGTCATATTAAATGACATGGTAGTGTTGTGTTTCTTAACCAAAGCAGGTGTGGCTATTCTCAAGTTAATTACAATTTATTGCAGATGCTAAATGTTATTATACAAAAACCTGTTTGGTGATTCACCTTGCTTGGTCACATCAAATTATAATCAGAGTCAAGAGACTATCATAAATGCGATAAATTTTCAAGTCTGCTTGCTGAAATGTTTTATGCATTGTCTTTAGGCTTGGATCCTTGATGTCTATAAACCCTGACAGCAGCATTAGTACCTTGCTCTGGTCACTGAGTTACACAGCAAAGCCCAATAAAATGCCAATTTTCCACATAAAATCAATGTGTAGCATTTTATCCATTCTCACATAGCCAACACCCAACAACACCGTGCTAAATAAAGCTAAAATGGAGGGTGTGGTTACAGTATAACACAAGGAAAGTTTGGACATTGCCAATTAGATTTACAATAACAATAAGCTGCTTTGTCAAAACAGCATTGTGAGCAGGGTTCAAATCACGGACAGAAAACCCTGTGCAATTCAACACCTTAACCACTGAGTCATTAGCCATCACACGCCCAATCTGGCACTTAGTGGATGTGCTTAATGTGCTGTCTTGAAATATGAAAACATGTTTTTGTTTCTCCTCCCATGCAACACAATGCTGCACCATATTATACTAGTGATGGCACACTGTCTGTCGATCTAGAATGTTTTGCTGGAAGACGCTGAGTTGGAGGTGAATGAGGGCTTCAGTCTACAGCTAGCCACCCTGCAGCAGAGAGCAGGCGGTCTAGGGAGAGAGCTGGATTTGGTGCTGGAGGCTGCAGGTCAGCAGGCTGCAGACTACCAGGTCCTGTTGGACATCAAAGCCAGACTGGAGACGGAGATACAAGACTACAGGAGTCTCCTGGATGGAGAGAGCACAAGGTATGGGCTCATAATCAGAGTCGCCATCCCAAAGCCAAAAACCTCACAGGTTCAATTTATTCATCAGTTATGAGTCCCTGAGCAAGAAAGTGAACTACTGTTTACTCACTGAATGTTGCTCTGGATAAGATAACTCTTCCTGGAATTTTCCTGGAAACAAAAATTCAGATAGGAGCATTTCAGATGTTCAGATGGTTTAGCTTTATTTTTTTCACAATGCTCACAATGTAATTCTATCCTATCGCATGTCTATTGGTCCATCACTTTTATCTATTTGTGCACCTTGAACAAGCAACCTTATCTCTGCTCTAGACATTCCTTCTGTATAATGAACTTTATGTGACTTTTCCTCAACAGGGACTCAAGTTCCTGTTCAGACTCCATGGCTGGTGTCTTGTCTCTCCAGACTATAACCAACAGTGCTGCCTTACAAAGCAAAGCATCACTAGATAAAACTGTCAATTTTGAGAGAGGAAATCTCAAGATCAGGGCAGCTCAAGCAGTCACCAGAGATTACATGAGCTCTGTACACCAAGCAACTGCAGTTAACCCTATGTCGCAGCCAGCAAAGGTTATTAAGTCCAATCAGGTGAACACTTTTAAAGAAGTCCATAGCAAACATCCAGAGAGCTCACTGCTAACATCAGTTAAGACTACAGATCCAACTGTCTTATCTCACACGTCCAGCAAAAGCCAGAAGCTGGGTGAGGTTAGAGGAAATGCCGTGGGAGCAAGCAAAGGAGCTCCTCCTAACAGCACAGAAAGAGAATCTTTGAAAGTCAGTGAAGTGAACGACAAGCAGAGCAGCCCTTTGGTCCACACAAAAGAAGCAAAATTGAACAAAATTGTGATTGGTGGTGCTAAGATTAGCAAAGACATAGATGATGAAGCAGATATACAGGGTTCTAAACCAGAGATAAATACTGCAACAGTGATCACCAGGTTAGCTCCCAACACACAATCCCCCAAGAAAGGTAGTGTTCAGGCTCCAAAACCAGAGATATACATTGTGACTGAGATTACCAACACAGACCATGACACATCAGCTATCGAGGAAGCTGTTAACCAGACCACTAAGGCAAAGATTAATGTAACAGGGATGTCCAGTGCTGTGGTTCATACACATATTACCAAGGAACCTCCCATGCAGGCAACTAAAGCAGAGTTAAATACAGTGACTAAGATTAGTGACAAAAGTACTGTAAATACTGAAAAGAGTGTGAAGGAGGAAGCAGTCTGCCTTACCCCCAATACAACAGAGAATACAGTGACAACTCATACATCTCCAACTGAAAACAATGACAAGAGTGTAGAGGATTCAGGTGCAGTGTCCTATATCCCTACAACTGAACAAAGCCTAATGACAGCCAATACTTCCAGTACTAAAAACAGTGGAGAAGCTATCAAGGCCACCACAGAACTAAGTGTATCCACATCTCATGTTCGTAAATCTGAACACAGTCAGGGTGAGGTCTCTAGTGGGTTGACCCTGATGGATCAAAGGAAGTGTGAAAGGGTCAAGAAGGGAGAAGAGGAACAAGGAAAGAAGGGCAGAGAAGAAGGAGACAAAACAGAGAGAAGAGAGGAAGAGGCTGCTGTCTCCAATTTACAGCAGGGTCTGTTCTTGTATGACAGTTCCAGTAGTAAACAAAGTGAAGGGGTCATGGAAGGTGCAGAAGAAAGTCCCTGCATCGTGCTTCCTGCATCACCAAATAGTGACAAAAATCTCACAAATGTAGTTGCAGGTAGCATCATGATAAAGGATGGGGAGAAGGAAGAAAAGACAGGAGAAGGAGATAAACCAGAGATAAACACTGCAACAGTGATCACCAGGTTAGCTCCTGACTCACAATCTACCAAGAAAGGTAGTGTTCAGGCCCCAAAACCAGAGATATACATTGTGACTGAGATTACCAACATAGACCATGACACATCAGCAATCGAGGAAGCTGTTAACCAGACCACTAAGGCTAAGATAAATGTAACAGGGATGTCCAGTGCTGTGGTTCACACACAAATTACCAAAGAAGCTGGGATGCAGGCTACTAAAACAGGGTTACATAAAGTGACAGAGATTGCCAAAACAGTTCCTGGGACACGAACTACCAAGGAAGAGGCTATAATGACCACTGAAGCAGAAATAAATTCTGTAACAGAGGTGACAAGCATTGATCCGGACACAAAAAATACTGCAGAGGGTCCAAACATCACTGAGAGAAGTGAGGTTAGTACAGTTGTCAGGATAGACGTTGCTGTTGAGGACATAGATGTGGATAATGAGCCAAAAATCAACAGCATACCTCATATGGCCTCTGCTGTAAATAGTGAAGAGAGTCCGAAAGAGGAAGCAGTCTGTCATACCCCCAATACTGAAGAGAATACAGTGACAACTCATACATCTCCAAATGAAAACAATGACAGGAGTGTAGAAGATTCTGGTGCAGTGTCCCGTATCCTCACAACTGAACAAAGTCTATCAGCAGCCAATGCTTCCAAAACTGAAAACACTGAAGAAGTTATCAAAGCTGCAGATACAGTGTCTGATAGCCCCACCACAGAACTAAATGTATCCACATCTCATGTTCGTACATCTGAACACAGTCAGGGTGAAGTCTCTAGTGGGTCGACCCTGATGGATCAAAGGGAATGCGAAAGGGTCAAGAAGGGAGAAGTGGAAGAAAAAGGAAAGAAGGGAAGAGAAGAGGAAGGAGACAAAACAGTGAGGAGAGAGGAAGAGGTTGCTTCTCCTATCTCCAAATTAGAGCAGGGTCTGTCATTGGTTGACAGTTCCACTAGTAAACAAAACAAGGAGGTCATTGAGGGTATGGAAGTAGGGTCCTGCATTCTACTTCCTGCATCATCCATTAGTGACAAAAATCTCACAAATGCAGTTGAAAGTAAGGTGATTTTACAGGATGGAGAGAGGGAAGGGAAGACAGGAGGAGAACAAAAGCAAGAAAGAGCTGACAAGGGAGAGGAAAAGAGTGAAGAAATAGAGTATCGAGAGGGTATCACTAGCAGTGGTATTCAGGTTTTCACTGAGACAGATATCTGTTCATACCCACTTAGAACAGCAGAGCATGGCTGCCCAGTTACAGACAATGCAAAGACAGTCACTACTAAGTTAGACGGTGAGATGGACAGTGCTATCACTGTGGAGATTGTAAACTCAGCAGGCCAAGGAACATCTTTGAGTCCAACAAAAGTAGATAGGGGCGTGAGTCTAGCAGATTCTGGTATAACTTTGAGCTTGTCGGACCCAGAAAAGTGTCTGAGTCCTGTGGAGCCTGAAGTATTTCTGAACCCAACAAAACTAGTCACATGTCTGAGTCCCACAGATCCAGGAATATGTCTGAGTCCAGTTGAAGCAGAGGTGTTTTTGGACCCAATAAATCAAGATTTTTGCCCAGTTGATCTAGAGGAATATCTAAGCCCAAGAACCCCAGATTTGTTTTTGAGTCCAAATGACCCAGAAATATGTTTCAGCCCAAATAACTCAGAAACATGTCTGAGCCCAGTCGAGAGGTCAAACGATGAAGAATGTATGAGCCCCACTGACGATGAAGCATGCCTGAGTCTGACGGAGGCAAATCTTTGTGTGAGACAGGTTGAGAAATATGTTCTGGCAACAAAAGAAGAGTGCCAGTCTTTATCATTAGGCGGAGATCAGATCAAGTCAGAAGAGGGCAGAACTGCCAAAGTCACCGGTCCGGAGAGAGATGAGAACAGTTCAGATTTTGGATCAGTCGGAGACCATGCAGGAAGCAGAGCTAGCCTGATCAGTGCAAAAACTGGCTTTAGACTAACCAGCCCAGGAAGCAGGATCAGCACACTTGGAGATGCCTTATACAGGAGCAGTCTGGTAGCTCAGGAGATGGTAGTCAGTCCAAGTGGGCAGTGTCGTAGGACCAGTGTAGACAAAGAGGAGGTGACAAGTCCAGGATGGAGATACAAAGACACCAGCACTGTGGATAACAAAGGGGTCTTGAGTCCAGTTGGAAGTCCAGAGGGCAGGTTTAGGAAGCCTAACTATGGAGACAGGGAGGAGACTGCCATTAACAGTGTGGGCAATTGGATGTGGGGACTGAATGCAAACAAGAGTGGCTCTGAACTGAAAAGCAGTGGTGTGTTGGTTTCCAGCGCAACAATTAACAATGGTGGTGTGTTTGGTAAATCAGCTAGCTTTGGGAGTGTCCCTGCTACTGGAGGAACTAGATTTAGTGGAATAGCTGATAATGCAGGAGGTAAAATAAATGGTATGGACCGCAACAGAGGAATAAGTTTAGTCGGAATGACTAATAGCGGTAGTATGGTTAGCAATATGGCAACTGGTCTTGGGTCCATGGCTGCTAATTCAGCAGCTAATACAATTACTGGGAAATCTGGTAATGCAGAGGCAGCCACTCCAGCTGGGGAACAAGGAAGAAACCAGAATAGCGGAGAGTGGATCGTTTACGGTAGCAGGACAGGACGTTTGAACAGCCTGCCTGGCAGTCGTAGGTTAAACAGCACAGAAATCGGGGGAGACACCGTAAGCAGGTCGGTGGTCAGGGACCGAGAAACAAGCCCAACTGGAAGAGGGAGGTTCGGCAGCCAAGGGAGTGGGGAATGGAAAGTTTATGGTGGAAGTACTGGACGTGCGAGTACTGCTGGCAGCGGCGACAGGCTCAGTACCAGTGCTAGTTGCAGTAGGGTGACTAGTCCGCCACTAGTCCACTACAGGAGCAGCAGCACTGGAAGTGGGGGAAGACTCAGCAGCAATGGTAGTGGTGGCAGACTTAGTACTAGCCTAGGTAGCAGTGGTAGATTAAGTAGCTCAGGAACCTGTGCCCGGCGCAGTACTAGTGTAGGTAGCGGTGGTAGGTTAAGTAGCTCAGGTAGTGGTGGTGCTCTCAGCAGTTCAGCTGGCAGCCACAGAGTAAGCAGCTCTGGGAGATATGGCAGCACAAGCAGCGGAGAGTGGAAGCCTGTTTATGGCGGGGCGAGTGGACGCAGGAGCAGCGTGGGGAGTGGAGGGCGACCAGGTGGGACAACCAGAACCCCTAGCCCAGGGGGGAGGCTTACCATCACAGGTGGCAGCGGTGGGCATCTGAGCAGTTCTCCAATTAGCGGTAATCGAGTTAGCAGGGCTGGAAGTGGGTCTAAACTCAGTGGTGCAGGTAGCAGTGACAGAATAAGCAGCCAGGCTGGGGGAAGGATCAGCGGCTCATCTGGTTCTGGGAGGACAAACAGCACAGGAGGAAGGGTGATCAGCAGCAGTGACGGGCCAGTGAGAAGCACGGGAAGCGGAGCTGGAGCCAAAAAGGAGAGGATCAGTGTCTGTAAGATGGCAGCCCTGTCAATGTCAGCAGCTGGGAAGGAGAGAAGCCAGGAGAGACAAAGACGAGCTCAGAAGTCACAGCAGGAGCAGGCTGCAGGTAAGAGCTTTACCATCTGCAAGGCACTACCTACTAACTATTACCTTAATCAACCGCAGCTGGAACAAGTTGGAACTTCATTTTCCCCCAAGGGGAAATTGTTTTTATAGAAAAAAAAGTCATGTAACATCACCAAAACAGCACATAAAGCCATAAGGCACATGATACAACATATACAGATAATATAAAATAGGAAATCTATGCATAGTACATACTATAGTACATATAGTAAGGAGTCTCAGTGTAGTACAAGAGTAGGCTGAAATATTTAAATGCAAGTGTAGAAGTTCAGAGTTCTGAGGTAGTTACTCCATATTTTCTTGTCTTCTATTTTCTTTAAGTGCAATAAACTGTGGTAATGTGCCTTTTCCTTCTGCCATATTGTTTTAGTAAACCTGTAAACCTGGTATCAGTATCAGAGTCAAAATTTTGGTATTGTGACAACACTGTTAGTATGCATGTACTGAAATCATAAAGACAGGTAGGCATGTCTTGGTGATCAAACACACACACACGCACGCACACACACACACACACACACACACACACACACACACACACACACACACACAGGCATCCACATTTCCACAGTTATGCATGTACAGTGCATGCATGTGCAAACACACACACACACACACACACACACACACAGCTATGCTAAGCACAATCCACTCAAGTAGCCAAATGCATTCAGAAAGCAGCAGACAGAGTTGATTCTGCAATTAGGCGTCAGCCCTACACTGGATTCCAACTGGCAGACTACTGAAGAG
>OMLF01040215.1:15175-45921 GCA_900302615.1 Holocentrus rufus | reverse complement strand
CTCCTGCGCTGGAATCCCAAGTGTTGTGGTATGAGCAGTGTGGCTGTGCCCAGGATATGGTAATGTGGAGTGGAAGGCTGCACAGATGATATGCATGAGCCACCCACACACTCTCCAGGGCTGCACCTCCACGAGCTTGTGTTGCCTCAGAAAACTGAATCCAATCATAAGCTGAATTTGGACCAGACGGCTTTGCATCTTTCATGTATTGTTGTTTGTTCTCTGCGCTAACAGCCTTATCTAGGCCCTTTTGGTAGCATAAACTGTGCACTTGAAAGGTGTAAAGGTAAAAATAAAACAGTAGTAATGTGTAAAGGAGAAATACAGATGGATAGGCCTGCAACCTGACTGTATAATCAGGCTCATTCAGGCTTATTCTGGCTCCTGTCCCCTCGAGTTCACTCTATCTGCATCTTCCAGCCGCCTTTGAAGCAGTCGGCATGAAAGGCTCCCAGCACAAAGCCCTACAGAAGTGAAAATGCCAGATGAGGGCTCAGCTGAGCTCCATTCAGAGTGGCTGAAGATCCAGCCCTGATAGGAGTGGGCCAAAACAGTACAGACACCCACACCCGCTCCCACAGGACCCAGACGTCACATTCAGCACCGGCCCCCCTGAGCTGCTGGAGCTTCCCACACTGAAACTGACTGCAACAATGGGCTCCTCTGAGCGGCGGAGCAGATTTACGTGCCTGTTAGAGGGCGCATCGATCTTGGCATTGGGTGATAATTAACCAGCGGTGCTATTCACTAGAGAAAGGGCCGGGTCTCCTGGGGCTCGGTCGTTTGTCTGTTTTGAGTGCATGAAATGGCTTTGATAACCTGCTCTGTCGGCACTGAGCTGTCAGGGTGAGTAACTGTCCAAACACAAATAGCATTTCAACCGTGAGCCTATTCTTAGCCGCGGTGAAACAGAGAGGATGTCAACCTTTAGCATTAGATTTACATTTTCATCCATTTAGGACACTCTCACCCACACTGACTTACAATTAGACGAGCGGACGTGACTGTTTAGACACAGAATGGTCCCTCTAACCACCAGCCTGTCCTGCTGCGCTTTTAAAACAAGAAAGTCAGTGTCAAATATTTCTGGGCTCCACTAACAGGCAGCGGACTGACTGATGAAAACTTGCTGTCAGGCCACTTGGTGTGTGGATTTGAGCTTGTGTATATAATGGAAACAGTTCAGCAAAGTTCCAGTTGCGTTGCACTGGTTTCCTCTGGTTTTATTTGGATACAGCCATCACTGTTCAACCCTCTGTTTAGACTACAGCGCTCAGCCAGCCCCGACACACCTTCAGGCTTCAGAGGTCAATCAGCTGACCTTTGAAACCTCCCTGTACTGATGTCATCGTGCACCATAAACTGCACAATCATTTTCATGTCACTGCACTGTACAAACTAGCATTAAGGGGAAAGATAATGACAATGCAAATATGTTAAGAGACATGACTTGCAGATGAGGAGGGATATCATTTAAACAGTTAATTGTTTGTGTGTTGTGGGCCAAGTCTAGACCGATGCAGTTATAATGGATGGCTAACAGTGCAGGCAGTGCTGTAAATATTCCCCTGCCAAGCATTTGGAATGGTTAGGAAATTACAGTGGGGAGAGTTATGCTAATTGCTGCAGGGTATTCTGGAAAAGAGGGTTAAAAGCTGCATATTCACAATGGAGAGAGATGGAGTCATTTTTACATTAAAGATTAAGAATTAAGCACTAACAATTTTCAATTCATAAAACATTGATGTATTACTTTCCACCATACAATATGTCTAAATCTATTTCTGTGCCTGTGTTTTGCTCATATCGAGGCTGAAATCCAGCCCATGATGGAATGCAAGCAAGTTATTGCATTTTTTATGCGGTTAGTAACTATAGTTAGTTGTATATTTCCACTGAGTTCCTCATTCCGCTATGAATTGTTGATTACATTCAGCTCTTTTTTTGTCCTCGGGGTTTTGCTCTCTGTGCAAGAGTCTATTTGATGTCAAGTTTACTGTTGGTGCAAATGCATGAGGCTTTCTTTGAAAGGAAAGAGGAAGGATAAAAGCAAAGCCACAGGTCACAGCTATCCAAAAACAGATTAGGGTTTCAGTCGTCTTTTGTCTATAGAAAAATGTGCCTTTCATAAGTAACTCTGAATGGGATTAGTGGAAAGAACCTCACAGTGAGGCCATCTTTAGCAAAACTACCTCATATCCTTATTTGTTTTTTTGAATCCATTTCACAATGCAGTATGATTTTACCCATTCATGTGAGGAAATGAACAGCTCAACACAAATAAACAGGCTGTGAACGTTTTCGGTACAGCAAACAGCAGCTAAAAGCGTATGTGTACTTTACAAGCCCCGAGGAGAGCATAGCTCACTAACCAGCTTCCAAAACAGGCTCATTCTTGTCCATCTTAACAACGGATGCTAAACCCCCAGTATGTGTGGTTTATATGGTTTTGGGACTTCACTGCAAAAAAATGTCCCCATCCTGAAGTCGTTTGACGTTGGAAGGGGATAATTTTACGACATTTTCCTCGAGTAAATTATTTAAAAACTGAATTGTGTTGAAACAAGTGAAGTGATCTCACTTGTTTTCATTTGCTTCAGGTGAAATCAGATTTTATGGCACAATAGGAGATGAAGCAGTGAGATCAAGATGCAACACGAGCCTACAGTTCCTGCTGTGTGCCGCCGAAACTCAGCCTAGTTCTGGGGGAAAGAAAGGTATGTTCCAGACCCAGGAACATGCACGCTTACTGCAGAAGTCTGGCCGCAGTAGCGAGGGGAAGCCATGAGCAATGGAAACTGCAATAAGCCTTGGCCGCGGTCCCTGAGGAGGGGAGGAGGGGAGGAGGAGGGTAAAAGTGGGGCAGAGCCGGCGCAGGGGAGAGGGAGGCAGTGAAAGTGATAAGAGCCGTGCAGCCAAAGCCGCACGATGAAGCAAAAGTCAAAAAGTGAAACCTCAGCAGAAGCACGGCCGCGGATATCTGGCTCTTTAGTTTTCTGGGACTGTGAGAGATTTGGGGACCACATCGTGACTTTGGCCTTGTGCAGTTTTAGGTTTTGTCTAGACATTATCTCATTCCCACTTTCCTTATCGCTCTGGCCTGCGTGTCTGTTTTACCTGAGGAATGCAACGGTTGATTTGAGGTCTTGGAGGAATGCCTGCAGGTCACATCTAAATGCATCGTTGTGCTCGATCCCGTTTACTGAGCTCACAAGTCTGACTTTCACTAATTTAACTCCTCTCACCCTTATCACAGCCATTATAGCCCAACCTGCACTACTTCAGTGGTACTTCAGCTGCTATCTGGCAGTGTTATCTAGTGTGTTCACTTACCGCCCAAGACCCTGAGGCACAAGTTTGTCAGTCTTGGCAACTTTCAGAGGACAGATCCAAGGAACTTGACTTATCAAAGGAATAACAACATAAGATCTGAATCGCCTCTGATGTTCTGAAAAGGGGATAAGGAATTCAGCTGTGGGTTTGCTGTGGGTGTTGACGGAGAGAAGGAGGGGAAGCATGAGACATATAAAGCCAGATGGAAATAAAATGAACAATGCGCTGGCAAGCAGAAGCTAAGACTTGTAAAATTTTTAGTGTCCTGCCTTTATAGTTTGGAAAAAAAACAAAAAAACGTCAACTTGTTTTTCACCAACAAAATTGCTAACTCAGTTCTTGGGTCCTTTTCATTTGGTCAGTAAAATTGTTGGGACTATAACCCTATCGTGAATGTCTTGGGATAAACAGACTAATGTCTTATGTTTTGAAAATGTTTGATTTGAGGGAGAACAGCACAGCTAAGACCGGCTGATTCTTGTAGTTTTATTACAGACTTTGGTGTTAATTGACAGTTTGACACCATTTTACTAAGTGATATCGAGTCAGATTGAGAACATTGCCCACATGACTTCATGTAAGAGAGCTCAGAGTGCAGCTGATCATTATGATTGACAAAAGCCCATCATGATCGGCTTTATTGGTTTAAATGGCGTTTACATTTTGGTTCCTTTGTCTTTATTGGCAGACACACAATGAAAACTTTAATTTAACTGAGAAAACCAATTATTAGTTTTAGTCAACAATGCAAAAATCAGGACACAAATATTACCCTAATATGTTTGCCCTTTTAAAAATGTAATTGCATCACCATTTAATGAAAAATGAAAGAGCTACAACTGACAGACATGTGATTTCTTTAATTGCTCTCTAAGCCATGCCAATGTGGCATCTAGCAAGTGTCTGCAGCAAACTGCAGAGTCTCACAGCTCCTTTTATGGAGCGGCCAGACACTTTCACATGCAAAGAAAACAACCAGCTATGAAAGAGTCTAATTTTACTACCTTTTTACAGAGCAAAGGTCCTCTTTGTTTAAATATTGCCTAGTTTTTATATGGAGGGCCCAGGCTTAGAGTCTCAGGTTTTCATTAGCATGCTGCTAACACCTAACTCAGCACCACCACTAAATTGTTAGCACAACATAGGCTACTGAGTGGATTCATTATTGTGTCCACACGTCCTTGCTGACTCAATGAAATACCAGTATTGTATGATAAAGCTGGTGCCTGAAATGAAATATGATGATGAATAGTTGCATTGTGGGCCTCAGAAAAAAATGCTGAGAGAGTAGTTTGAGCCCGTAACGTACACTTTTCTTGGATGTGAACTCAAGGCCGTTTGTCTATTTCTGTACCAGGCTAAAGCTTGCTCCCCACCTGTATAATCACACCTTCTTTTCACAGTGCACGTCTTGGCATATTATGTGATTTCTACCCGATAAATGTAGATGGCATTCAGTGGGGGGTAGTTGCAAAGCTAAGTGGATCCATATGTGCTAGTAAGCTCGCAGTCTGGTTATCGTAACCTCTGTGGTTCTGTGGGATTGGATTGTGCCTGCAGAACAGACTGAAGTACTTGAGACTTCATGGCCATCGTGCAGAAACGAACAGCAACATGGAAACTACGAATCATGGAGCATTGTGCGGTCGGCTTTGTCTTTGGGAATGGGTCCACTGAGAAGGACCAGGCTTTGATGAGAGGAGCAGCCTGAGACAATGATGAATTTGATCAACAAGACAAAATGTGACGCTCTGATTTTGTTGTTTAGTCTAACTCTTGCATAAACAATTGGAAGTGCTTGTGACATAAGTTAAGAAACAGTACGTTCCTGATTTAAAAAAAACAAAAAACGCTGCTTATAGATTCAGAGCTTGCACAATTCAATCTCTGTTGGTATAACAAAGTTCTTAGTTCTTAGTGTTTTACTCTCTACAAAAGTTAACAGCTACTTCATATTTTGCCCTATCAGCAGAGTGTAATTTCCCGTGAAGGACGACCCCTGTTTTCTCTTGCAGTCAAATGAAGGAAGTCAATTTTGAAACGAGGGATTACGCAATAACGCTAACAACCCTGTTTCCCTCACAGGAGAGGATGCTGAGTCAGAGTGGGCTGAACGCAAGGAGTCGAGACATGTTTGGACTGCGCTGCCTACCTGGTAAGAACGCACATAGTTGAGCTGACGTTTGTGGTGATGTATGAAGATATTTAAATTTCACTTATGTTCATAGTGTATTTGTAATAAGCAAAGAGAAAACACGTTGATCAGTTAACCTGAGGGTGAAATATGTAGGGCTGGGTATTACTAACAACTTCCTGATATGATACACATCTCGATATATCGACCCACACAGAATTTAATTTATTATATGTTAAACAGAGCAAGAACAATTAAGGCCCTCAGATGTCTGAAATGTAAAATAAAATATTCTGTTTTTAAACCCACTATTTTTCAGCAGGTATAAAAGCTCACACAAAATTCACTTGGTGTAGAAGTGGCATAAAGGACAGTCTGCATCAGAAATCAGATTCAGGATTGGTTTAGTCTGGCTTAACCCATCCTCCTCTGAAGAATCCCCCCTGCAGCTTGGGCCGTCCTGAAATCAGACCCCCCTTTTCTCTGACTATTAATGCCCCTGCTTCACAGAGAGCTAAGCCAACCAAGTCTACAAGAGGCTAGCCCTCTTAGCTCAGAAGTTAATCTGTAGCCAGTGTGAGAGGTTACACAGAGTGCTGGTTATTGCAGGGTTACACATATTCTGTGTTGCTGCAGTGTGGGCCGGGCCCTCAGCCCCGCTCCAGGTCTGATTCTTGTGTCAGCAAGACGCTGTGGCAGGAGCTTTATGTAAGAATGCCGGCAGACCAGCGGGCCCCGACCCGAGACAAGCTAATCTTTAACGCCTCGTATCAGCAGATATTCGCAGCACTCTGCACCAGAGCTCAAGTGTTAGATTATGTGCAGATTTGAGTGTGTGCTTTGGGTGAGGAGGAGGGGGGGGTTGGGGATGCTTCCTTGACTCTTTTCACTTTCAGCTCACCTCCACCTTGTGGCTGTTCAAATACCCACACACACACACACACACACATACACATGCACATGCACACGCACTTCCTTCCTTACTTCATTCACTTACCCAGTCTGATTTGTTCTCCAGCAGTGTGTTTTTATCGAATAGTTTCCAGCCTCTGGAGGAACTTGACAAGGCACACACAGAGATCCTATTCTTAGCTGTTAACATTTCCCTGTGAAATGTCGACTCTCTTTATTTCTCTTCTTTTTCCCTGCTGGCTTTCAACTCCATCTGCATTACTGTTCTCAGTTTCTCTCTCTCTCTCCTCTCTCTCTTTCTCTGTCTCCCTCTCTCCCCCTCCATTCCAGGCAGATTAAAAACACAGCTGTCCATGAGAACCTGTCTTAAATTAAGACAGAGAAGAAGACAGATGTGTATCGGCGGCGCTGTCATGCTTTCTCACAATCCTCATTCTCTGTTTGCACTGAGACTCATGGTAATCCCTCTGTGAGATGAATCGCATTTCAGTCTGCTGCAAATGTATTTCATTTCATTGTGTTGGATGCTGATTTCTGGCGAGGACATCCAGCCTCTGACTCTGTGCACATTCTGTACAGAGGCAAAGGCAAAGTGTTATGGCAATTTGTGAGAACATGTTCACTTTCACAGACACAATGGAGAGCCTGGTCACTGTTAGCATACTAAGTGAAAAGGCTCACATTGCACCGCTCTGTCTCTGCTAAATACACATACACACACATGCACACACTCTTAAAAAAACTCAGTTGTACTCTTTCCATGTTAATTGCATATTTGGACCCTGTTGTTATTGCTTTGATGTTGCTAGTAACCATAAGTTGAGTTTAAATGATCCCAAAACTGTCCCAAACTGGATGCCCAGGGCACTGAAAACTGCAATTTGAAGAATGCACGCGGAATCAAAAATATATATGTTGCTTGGAAGAGTTCCCGTCGTCCTGGTGTGTATGGGTGCTGCCCGGCGTTTACTGCGTTCTCAGGTGACACCGGGACACAGGATCACAGAAACCGAGCCGGGCCGCGGGAGGGCGGATGAGTCAGGGCAGCGCAAACAGCCATAGGTAGATCATGTACCTTTTGAATGTCGTTGAATGGGGCGGAGGGGGAAGGGGGTACACACTCTCGGTCCGTGCACAATGCCAAGTGGTCAGGACCCCCTTCAGAGCGACTTCACAATCCCCTTTCTCCGCAGTCTTATGTTACCGCGGGATTTAACGGCTGTCAATCACCTGTGAGCCTCGTCGAGTGATGGACAAGAGGCCGGAGCGTCGACGTATACTTGGGTTTCGATTTTGACTTTGAAAGTGGTGTTGAATTTTCGTTGCTGTCATGATTTTGAATGGATTTTAAGGGTTTGGAAATTAATAGTCCGCAGATGCTCAGGTTATTGTGCAGAAGTTAGCTATTACAGTGTTACAGTGTTGATTTATGGCTTAACACGATGATTTGAACATGTGCATGGCTAAAAAATCAATAAAAAATCGTAAAACAATCTGCCAACAGAGTGAGGTAATTTTGAAATAAGTTGAGTGATGTGCCTTATTCTCAGATATAGTGAACTAAAACAAGTGGAGCACCATGAGGTGATTGTCTGTTGCAGTGGAAGATTTATTTTGGCACCTACTTTAAAGGAATACTTCACCAAAAATGATACATTTTGTATCATTTACTTGGAGGACAAAGTTTTGCCTCATTGGTAATGATTGGTGACTTTGAACAACAGCAGTATAAAAGGATATGAGAACATCTTGTTCAAATTCTCAAACTCTTCGTGTAATGTAAGTCTTGACTTTCCATTCATGTGTTCAGCATGTCCCAGATCAATGTACTTTTGCTCAAAAAACTGCTCAGTAAAGCGCTTCTGGCTCATGCACGAGCACCTGTGTGCAACTGGCCTGCACATTTGCTGAACTGAAGATCCATCTCCAGCTTCTTCATTGGCCAGGAGTCCTGCTCACTGATTGGCTGCACTGACACTTCGGTCAGTAGCTGTCTCTTGTATAGTGACCATGGCTACAGTTTTGTGAACCTTTGATCTCCATGAGGGATGTGATTAAAACTTTTGTAGGCGGACATTAGAGACAGCTTGGGTTGAGTAAATGATGCAAAATGTACAGTTGTGTGCAAAGTACGTCTGTAAGAAGAATATCATTTTAAGATTAAATGACTTGATACCGGCATTTTTTGCAGTGTGTTTACAACTTGACCGTACATAGCCTCTTCCTGGTCACCGCTCTCCCTCCCAATGGGTCGAGAAGGGCAGAAACCTCCAACTCTGCACGCATCCCAGATGAAAATGAGGACCAAATGTGAATGAAAACAAATAAAACGGAGTCTGAGAGCATGTGGTTCAGATCACTCTCATCTGTATTCGCTCAGGCTGGTCCTTCAGGTCGCTCACTCTTCATTTCCAACAGTCGCAAACCACAAAATCAACAGAAGAAGCTGGACGCTGAAGGGGAGGCTCAAACTGAAGCTATATTCAAATGAATAAACCCTGTATTGAGACCCTAGAGTTTATCAAATATGTTAAATCGTGAGAGTCAAGCTTTGATGGTGTTCGCAGCTTTTGGCTCAAAGTTAAAGTATTTCCCAAAATCCGACCGTAATCCAACCATGCATAATTTGGGACAGGTACTCTCTGACAGTCAGGGATCTGCACTGGCTGCATGTGAAAATACAGCCTTCAAATTCATAAAAGAAATACCAGTATAATTGTGTACTGACTTGTGTATTAAAGCTACAATATGCAGCATTTCTCCATGAGGAAGTGTCTTGTTATTTCCGCCCTCCTCCCCCTCAGTTGGACAAGTTCCCAGCCCAGCACTTGTCACTCATCTTGATGAGCTGTCTACTGTACCGTGAAACAGCATCTAGCCTGAGGCTGAAGTAACCTGCATGTGTAGAGCCACTACAGGCGCCGAGGAAGCAGACAGCACACGCAGGAAACGCCGATGTTCATCTGTGCTTTTCAGCGGGTCCTGTCGGCTGCATGTTAAGCTCCACTCTTGTCATTTCTTCCGGGTGTCTGCCATTGTGGTTACTCCTGTGACTTTCATTTGCTTGATATCTGTGTCCATATGATACATGCCCACAACAAAAACATAATCCAGTTTCAGGCAAAAAAACATTTATGCATGCACACACAAGGTCACAAACACACATGGTTTAATTATACGATGCTCTGGGCGTGCATTCACATGGTTCAAACTGCACACGTAGTCCAGCTCAAGTTTAATCACCACTCTGTACAAAAATAGCTCAGGCAGAAAGTGTTTATTTTCAGAGTGAATTGCACCCTAAATTTTTATTGTTGTCACATGGCCATGGTATAAGCAGTACAATCCACTCTAAGCTGTGCATTAAAGGATTTTATCCCATACAGAATATATCCTGTTTATTGTTATTTTTGGGTTGAAAAAGTTGCATAATAGTAGCTTTGGGCTGTGTGAAATTATAAGTACACCATAATACATTGTTAGTGCAGCGTACATTGTTACTCCCCTCGGACTGGAGCTTTCTAACAAGAGCATAAAACAGTTTACGCCACTAAAAGACGCCTGTCTTGTAAACGCTTCCTCTCGTCCAGCTGTTTCACGCTGCGTTGAGCTACCTGCTAGCACAAGTTCTCTCCAAGTGTCATCAACCCGTGCAAACAGGGCCAGAGGTCTCCATTCCCCATCTTCCTCCTCCTCCTCTTCGGCTCTCCCTTCTGCAGGCTGCGATGCCCAAGGAATGTTTTCGGCTCCGTTGCACCCTGGGGAGACATTAAAACGAAGCACACACAAAGCCACAGATTGTTTTTTGGAGAAACAAGCGCGCAACAAGGGTTCAGTTGTGCTGCAGTTCTGCTTTAAGCATCTTAAAGATCTGCACCTACATCATGTGTGATGTTTTAATTGATAGGTCCAAGCCAGGGTTGTCTCACTCGGTTTTAGAGGCTTAAGTATAATCACAAGGCACACCCAAAGACTTCAGCCCTCTTGAAGATTACGTCGTAGCTTTTGCCAGGCTTTAGCGTAAATCTCTCCCTCTCCGCTTCTTGTGCAATCGGCAAATTATGGTGTTGGACGCAAGGGCTCTGATTGCAACCACACTTCCTTTTTCTCAAACAGCATAAACAAGGGTTTCGTGTATAAAATCACTGTTTCCTGTTTGCGCTCTTGGTCTCCCCCAAAACAGTCATCTGAGGGAGAGTGAGTCAGTAGCAGTCTGCCGAGGTCCAGCTCCAGTCAAGAATGGTAATTGAATTTCGCTGTCATTTTCAATTGAGGGGCCGTGCTCATTCCTTCCACATTTGCTGTGAAGGAATTTCATGTTTCTTCAGAATGTTATTTCGGTTTTGAGCCCTTTTCATGGTTTCGTGAGTGAATATGAAAACATTTTTCCTCACCATGCGTCTGGCCAAACGCTTCTCTTCTCGGGGACAAAAAGGCCATTTTCTCCCACCTCCACTCTATCCGGGACTCTGTTGCCATGGCAACCCCCTGTCTAGCTGGCAAAGGCTTTGTATTCCTGCGGGAGACCGTTACAAATGTGCTGTCTCACTGCTGAGTGTGTGTGTGTGTGTGTGTGTGTACGTGCACATGTTTTGGTACATTTTTTTTCCCTGAGAATGTTTATGCACATCTGTGTTTGTGTGTGAGAGATTTCTCTGGGTGAAAAGGTTTGTTTTTGGAAGCGCTGTCCTGGAATTCTTGACGCCTCTTCAACTTTCCTTTTCCACTTTACCCAGGATGAGGATTCATCACTCTCACCGGTGTCAATAGATTATTCATGATGCGCTGCATGCATACAGTATGTACACAAGCATGTCAAATAGAGCAGAAACAGGCCCGCCCCCTCGTCCAGTGGCCCCGTTTCTGAAAGGAAATTTCACTTTCGCTTTCTTCCCAGATATTTCAGAAAATCCCAGAAAGAACTGCGATGCAAGGATTGTCCAGAATGATGTTTTACATTAGTCAAGGCAGCAGTGTGTTTCTGTGAGCTATTTTTAATGGATTTTTGAAAACAATTGGAGCGTGTGAGTTTTGGGAGAAAAAGCAAACCTGCAGTGGGACAGGCTGTTGGCTGGGGCAAATACACTGCTGGGTTTGGACTCTTCCTTGGCATTGATGGCAAAGGGAAAAAAAAATTAAACCAACGTCATTTTGTTAGTTGTTAGTTTTCCATGCTGTAATATTCACCTATTTAACAGTAGATCCCTTTTTTAATCCCGTTTTCGTCCACTTTATGGAAAGCAGTGTATCCTTACAGGTGACTTCCTGCTGAACAAGTAGGCCTGAACAAAAACTACAACCAGTAAACCCATCACACTGTGGAACAATCACACCCCTCCAATCAAATCAAATTTCATATCCGCCAATTTAAGGAGGCAGGAGCTTCTCAAAAGGTCGTCTTGTTGTGACTTGAAGGAAACTGAAATTAGATTGACTGATGGCTTCTAAAGGAACTTATATATGCAGCTTATTATAAGTCTGCAAGTCCTTAGACCGGTACAACATTATGACTAATAGTCAAATTAATTAAGTAATTAAATACACACTTAAATTTGGTTGGTATTTACAAACAAATTATGGTATAATGTCAAATAATTTCAGAACAGTTGGTCCAAGCTACTGTAATCTGTAAAACGTTGCCTTTCTTTCAAGTGCTGTTTTCCACTTGTTGTCCTTCTTAGCGAGACTCCGGGTTCAAGTTTTACAGCCTGGAGCAACATTCAGTTCTCACACAGCAATAAACCACACATCCACTTGACTTAAGCCGCTGGAGGGACATAGCTTCAGCTGTTTAAGGGTGTTTGTTCCACCCACTCCCAATCCTCTCAGTAAACATCCATGCTGAGGTTTGTCTGCATGTACACTTCCTGTTATATACACCCACTAACACTCCCTGCACATGCAGGCACACGCTCCACCACACAGTTTTGCACAGATGGGAATGCGAAAAAGCCTTGATGAAACATGTGCAAACCTCAAGCCCACCACCCTCTTACCGCACCCCTAAACCCCATCCTGTAGCTGTAACCTCTGCACTCCGTGTCCCATGTGTCCCCGCCAGGCGAGTGCGTCCTTCAGAGGGCTGTTTTGGTGAGGAAGAAGCTGACTGCCAGGGAGGGCGGGGGCTGGCTGGCTGGGACCCTCTTCTGCACCCATTTCAGAGTGGCCTTCGTGCCCCAGGACGTCCCCAAACCTGACGTGAGTCCCTCTGAACCTCAGCTGTCAGGACTAAGATATGATATTTTGTTATGGTTTTATAATCACTGCCACGCCACCTTATCATGCATACTGTCTGTTATTCAAATTGTCTGTGTAAAATGTATCATGAGTGACATGTTGGTGTAAAGTACAGGTAGGGCTTGGTGATATACTGATATTATCCCTGCAACTCATTAATATGTTTTTTGTTGTTTTGATATATCAATTATTTTTTGTTTCGTCATTTATTTAAGAGAAATTAGCAGATTGAATTGTTTCTTTAGTCTGACCAGCAATAACAAAAACCCAAAGTGTTAATTGTATAATGATGTAGATGGAGTGAACTGTAATCTGCAAATGTTGGAAATGGAAATTTACTTGATAAAAGACTAAAACTTGATCTAGTTACTCACACAGGGGGTAGAAGAAGTAAAATATAGTCCCTCAGCTTTCTGCTATATCATACTTGGCATTTTCATTGTGTGTTGAAAACTTCAAAACCTACATATTTCTATTTCCTCTAAATAACACACAGGACAATGCTGACCCGGTGCTTTTAGGGGATCATGATGTGGCTTTGGCGTCCATAGAGAAGGTTGTAGCTGGTAAGTAAAACCTCAAAACCACTAGGTTTTCCATTCTGTATAAAACAAGAGATTTGTCAGCCAATATTGATCACATCCTCACAATCGAAAACTGGGGGAAGGGACTTTAGATTGGACTCTGACTGTCCATCACATGCGATTTCTGAGCCTCTGCTGACCTGTTTTGGATGAAACTTGGTGGAATTATGGATTTAGAAACTGTGGTCCGGTGTTTTGAATATAAACCTGATCGGCCCACGACAGCGCCACCACCAGGCCAACAGGACCTTAAGCTTCACCCTTAATATCTCGGACACTGCTGGGTCAAATTTGATAAACCTTTGGAGAATGGAAACATTTTGAGTTTTGTTGTTGTATAACATATTTGTTGCTGCAGTGCCAATAATACCAATCATAAGTGCCCAAATCAATTAAAATGGTATCATGTTGATGTGCTTGCTAGCAGTTTGCACACAGACATGACTATATATTTACCCATCAACTCAGTTAACAAGTTTCTGTTGAACCTCCATTTATTGATATTTGTGTAGAGTTATAATGAAGATACTGGAAATATTGAGCTGAGGTTTTAAATTATTTATGTGTGGTGGTTGTGAAGGCTCAGTGCAGTATAATTTCAGGCTCATTACTTAGATTATCAATGAATGATCTTGGATCCAGAAGGGCTTAAAATTGCTGTTTTTTGGCCCAAAAATGGTGGGATGCTCAAGTAATGAAAGCACTTCAACGAGATCAAGACTGAAATTCAATTAGGCAGCAAAACGTGAAGATACTTAAACAGCACTTTAATGAGAGGGCATGTTGAGTAGTGTTTTGGCTCCCTGTAAAGTTAATGAAAACCTGCTTAGGCCCCTCTGGCTGCTTGCCCACTGGTCTCCTTCCAAATGGGTCTGTTTTCATCCTTGATTAATTAGGCCCTTTAATCTCCTCTGTGTTGCAGTGGGCCCGTCCAGGACCAAGCTGGTGACTCCCAACTCCTCGCTCAAGTTCACCCCAGAGGAACTGGTGCTTTACTGCAGGGACCTGCGAGTCATCTGCTTCCTCTTTGACCGCCTCACTCCTGAATCACAGGCCATAGAGGTGTGTGTGTCCGTCAACTGATTTCAAGGTTTTATTGATGATGTTTAAAGCACATTTGGGTCAGGCCGAAAGTTACATCCCAGACCTTGTAGTCCCTTATGAGCTGGAGTACAGCATGAGAACCTCAGGCAATGACCTTCTGACTGTCCTGCGATCTAGGTTTAAAGTAATTTGCTCAAAGAAAAGGGCCATTTCGCTACACTCTGTCACCTATTTATAGAGCACCAGTGCATGAAAAATTACATTAGCTGTTCTTAACACCTGCTGTGAGGAAGATCTCAGCCAGGAAAACTCTTCTGCAAAGCAACTAGACTAGCTATTTGTTTTTATTTTGTTTGATGGAGATATCATATGTAAAGAATATTAGTATAGTCACTGACTTCATGCAGTCTGTGTGTAGCTGCACCAGGCAGAGATCCAGGGCTCTGGTTGCTGTGATACATCAATTCTTTTGTAGCCTGAAGCCATCTGCCTAGAGAAGCCGATCTGTGCCATACGCCATTGATCTGACATTGGAAGGCCTCAGTGCTGAAAGCTGATGACTTTTGTCATGTTGATGGGCTCACTGCGCTGTCCCTCCTCAGATAACCTACACCATCGCCAAGACCTACCAGCCTCCCAAGCCAGGGACTGTCCTGTCCTTCCAGAACGCTGCCCTTGGGAGTGTGGGTGAGTAGCTTAATGTATGCACCGACATGCAAACAAAACCATCCGATCCCTCCAGGCGCTGACAAAGTATCTGTCTGTCTGTCTGTCTGCAGCAAAGGGACGTCTGGGGATCCCAAACAAATGATGGGCAGTGTAATTTCACGACGGTTTACACTTTCCATGATGTCATTTTCAGTTATGTTATAGCTCAGGATAAGAATGTTTCTCATGACGTGCTGCAAACAATCATCATTTTGTCAATAGAATGCACATGGCAGGGTTTTGTGCTGGAGAAGTGGCATTTTGGCATCAGGCTGTTTTCTCACTTGCATTTTTTCTGATAATCTCACCTCGATTCCAGCCATCCCGCGGGCGTTTCAAGCCATGCTGGCCGCACATCAGATGCCGTGCCCCGCGTGCCCGTGCCAGGTTGCCGTTGGTTGCGCTTTGCATCACGTGCCATTGATTGATAAAAATAGAGCCTTGAACCCTCACAGGCAGGACAGTCAATGGCTGACAACACCATGTGCTCTCATTCACATGAGGTAAACCTGGTGACAGCAGGCTTTCTGCTGGGTGTGGCACATGAAATGCTATAGACCGGCCTGATTGGAGGGATTTTAGCATTTAGGTATTGAGAGCAGCCCATCAAGACCAAATTCAGTGCTGTAATCAGCCTGTAAACAGGATCAATATTCGAATATGCAACTTTAAACTTAACTCAAGCAAACAAAATTTAAACGATGTCCACATTAGCCGCATTATATGTTTTATCATATATTTATATAAATAGAGGAACCCGCTTTAAATGGGTATTATCCAATTTCATAGTCATAGGTTTCACTCTTACCATATTTATCTTGTTATGTGCAGTGTAGACACTTACAGAAATAAATCTTTCCATATGGGGGGTCCCTGCAGAAAAATGCTATGTATTTGGTCTTTGGCCTTATATGGGTCTATTTTGGTCTATTTTGGTGTTTATGAAATGAAACCTTTTCCACAGTATCCATGAGTCAATGTGTCTGACTGTCTTTGCCATTCTATTTATTTATGCGCATATTTTCGGTCTTTAATAAATATTCATCGAAACAACAGAGCTCATTGAATGGGAGAACCAAATGTCCTCATGAGTCAGAGTTGCAGCATGTATTTGTGACTCATCCGCCTGCCTGGTTCCTGAAGCCTTCATCGCGGTGAGGGCGAGTATAGAGACTGCAAGGCTGTGATCAAAAAAAGTTTTATTTAATCTCGAATGATAAGTGGACCTCTCACTTTTGGTTCCAGCTCCAGAAATGCCCCAAAAACTTCACTCAGCATTCACTCTTTTTCATGGCATCATTCCCTCTCATCTATTTTTGTTTCTGTCTCTCTCTCTCCCTCCCTTTCATTCTGGCTTATCATCAGTATGCGATCTTAAAACTTTAAGGCAGGGCAGAATATTAAACAGGAAATATCTCGGGCCCTTTGCAGACCATAATGAGCTGTAGAGTTCACATGCTTTCTGGCTGGCAAAATTAGAAACATTCTCTTTCATGATGACGGCATGAAAATGCTCTCCTGGACCGAAACCCTGGCCAGATGTGAGAAAGCCTCTTAATTTGTGCAGCGTTATGAAATCGAGGGCTCACAAAAGCTTTCAGCGGCTGATCTTGACAGCAATTAAAGGGCTCAGTTTGGGAAAAATCAAGCTGTAATTACTCATTTTAATAGTCATATCAATCATCAAGTAAGAGAGGCATTGTTGAAACTCATCAATTGCACCAAAAAATTCACTACAGAGAAGTCAGGCACTTAACCTCTCACTATTACAGTTAGTTTTTTAAGTCTTTTCACAGCATGTTCACCTGGGCCGCATAAAGAAACATGAGCCTGTATCTGTACAATACATTATGCTATGTTAAAGCTACACTTGACCGACCAGGCTGCGGATGGCTGTCAGCTGTTGGATAAATAATGCAAACCCCCCTCTGAAACGTGTCGCCACTTGACCCGCGGCTCAACTCTGCCCAGACGGTCAAGTGTGTCCAGTTTGTGGTCAGCGCGCCGCACCGCACGCCGAATATACGACCGCACCGCCAGCACATCGGGATTTCACATGGCGGGGAGCAAGCAGGCGTAATTTAGCGTATCACAGCCTGCTGCCACTTGCTAAGTGTTTGGCATCTGTGTGTCTGAATGTGCTTTCTATCCGCAGCAGCAGCACAAGACACATTCCTGAACATTTAGTGTATTTAGCAATTAAAACGGTTCTGAGTGTGATTTGGCAGCAGCGCGCCGTTTTCATCTCCACCCAGATTTGGTGTGATAGAGATGGAAATAAGAGCTGGGACTTTATTTCGCCAAGAGCATCTCGCAGTATGCTGCGCCTGCATTTGGTGGTCGTTTCTTAGTAACATACGGGAGCAATAACCAGCGATGGGAAGCTTGCCGAGCTTCCTGTTGGACATTTCATTGTTATTTCATGAGTTTTACTCAGTGTGTCTTCCTCGTGGTGCACTGGGCTAATCTCTGGTCACTCACTAAGCTGTAACCATACTGTATCCATGCTTTCACTGTTTAGAACATACAGTTGTTTTAACTTTATCCCCAAAATGGATGTATGGCATTTTGGAAAGAAATCCTTTATATGCTTTTATGCAGGATTGTAAGCAAATAAAAAACAGAGCTGCTGCATTTTTAGAGGTCACAGTCTAACAGGGCTATTTATTTATTTATTACAGGATAAAAACCATAATTAAAAACAACCTCTATTGTTTAAGACTCTATTGGTTAAGAACACAAACAGCAAGTCAGAAAATCATATTGAATCCAGATTTTTCTCCTCTGAGCAGAATTCACCAAAGCAGCAATCACACCCAGATCACACATTCCCTTATTTTTTCCAACAAAAAACCTCAGCTGAAGTGTTTCTGAATGTCCGTGTATCGCTCTCCTCCTCGAGAAATGAAGCAGTTCCTTAGCAACCGTCGCCGGGACACCCACATGAACTGGTTTGAGTCTGCGGCAGACTGGGAGCAGGAGCTGGAGAGGTGTGGGGCCAGCGGCTGGAGAGTGAGCTCCGTCAACGATCGATTTGAGATGGCCACCAGGTGAATCCACAGACCCACTCCGACACGTTGTTATCACACACACTTCATTTAGCCACATTCCCGTGGGCGGTCTTGGAGGGTTTTAGATCCAAGGTCTGAATATTGTGGTACTTCGCTTGGGGAATTTCCCTTGATGGGATCCTAGAGTGCCCCCATACAAAGAATAAAAATTTTTGTGTTTCCAGTTGTCATATTATGCAAAATAAGTTCGCAAGAGGATGAAATGTATAAGAATGCTCCTTTGATCATAGATTTTCCTCCACCCAACTTTTATCTCCCAACCAAGAGCATCAACCAACAAGATTATGCATTAAATCACTGCCTCAGACAAATCAAAAGGACTTCCATTTTCAATTGTGCATCCATTTGAAGATCCTTGACATTAGAAAAGCTGGGAAGCCCTGCATTATAAAACATGAAAGAAACTGAGCAAAACCAATAGCTAAGTCTCCATTTAAATCCTCACATAAAGGAGACTATTCAGTGGATTCAGTAAATGTAAAAGGTAAACACTGTTGGCATTTTGAGTAAAAAAAAAAAATCTCATCCTTGTTCTCTCTGTTCTGTTTTCACTCTCCTGTTTATTCTAGCAATAAAAACTGAACATCGTTTTTGTTTGTCAGCCTGCCCAGGTTCAACGTGGTCCCACAGAAGGTTCTGGACACTGAGCTGAAGAAAACCTTCGCCCACTTCAACGAAGGACGCATCCCTGTGAGTGCACTTATTGTAGAGACATTCTGTGTCCTGTTTTCACATGGGGCAGTCAGTGGCACAGGGTGCTCAGGGCGCAGCGACTGACTTCTGGTGTTTCTGTGGCTGCAGGCGTGTGGCGCCCCATCAAATCAGCTCCTCTCATCCCCTTTAAAAACAAACGCCCTGCCACGGCACAGTGACAGTTGTGCAGTGGAGAGGAGAGTCCAGAGCGACTTCCTCCCTTGAGGAGTTTTTATTTTGTACACATCATCCCACTGGTCCCAGGCAGACTAAATCTAAACTAAACCAGAGATCTTAGACTCAAATTTGTACTGTCATCTGATATAAACTCTGATGCTGCTTCATAGCGATTGAACTCTCAAAGCGAGTGAAGGTGCCTGAGGAAGCACTGCGATGGATTTTCTGGAGATAAAATCACAGTTTGCGGTTTAAAGCTGAAAATACTGCTGTAGAATAAAAAAGCACATTTGTGTGTAAAAACTCAAACAAATATTCTGACAGCCCACAAAATCTGTCTCTGCTTCTTGTTTGCTGTATGAACTCAAAACTGAATATCTGATAACATCACAGGTTTGAATTCTCTGATTTCCAGCTTTAAGAAAGAGTTCCTCAAATTCAAAAACAATAGAGAGATACTCGTCTCAGAGAGGTCGTGTGTTCATTGTCCTTATGATCATTCAAACCACATGAATCACAAACTGCACACGTGCCTTTAGGGGGTTTGGACTCGGTAGAATCTGTTCCAGAGAGACTCTTGTTGGAACTGTGTAAGCTGAAACTGTGTTTTGTGTTTCAGCGCTGGTGTTGGCGACACCCCCGAGGCAGCGACCTGCTGCGAATGGCCAGCTTCCAGAATAATATCTACCACGAGAAGGACGACATCAGGTGTGTGTGTGTGTGTGTGTGTCTTCCCCCAGGGTCCCTGTAGATTTGCTCAAATGAAACTAAAACTGGTGTTGGCTCGTCACACTTCTCTGCCTACAGGAAGCGATGAATCAAAACCTACTAACAGTTTCCTAAACAGCAGCAAATAAGCGACACATTCAGGAAATGCTGGATTCACAAACATTCGATTTTTATAGATTTATTTATCCATTGCCTCCAGTCATTTTGGTAAAGCGATCACACCCTGGTAAACATGATGTTATGCTACATATCCTCTGGTTATTGAAGTTCAGTTTTTTCAGACTGCTGCCATGTGGAGCCACCAGCTTTGAATTGTAGCTCTCCTCCTATTATGTTCACATCACCACCTGAAAGGAGCAGTTTCTTGAAGTTTCATAAGACCTTGCTCATCAGTCACATGCCCCTCCTATCACTTAAACACCTTTTGCACTGCAGCTAATAATCGCCATGCTCAGATCATTGTTTGGAAAGTCTTGAAGTGATATAGCCGATAGGTTTCTGAAAGTAGGAAGCTTCACATCCAAACGACCCTGTTCTGAAACAGCAGTTAGCCTCGGGTTATAGAAGTTTGGTACAGCAGCTTGAGGCTACAGTTAAAACGTAATAGAAAGTGAAGTCAGACCAGCAGCCATGACTTTTCAAGCGGCGCACCAATGCATTTTTTACAAGGAGCATTTTTCACATGGAATAAGAAACAGTTTTCCAACTGTGTTAAGTCTGAACCCATATAATCTGTCTAAGTGAATGTCTACTTGAATAATCCTGCCAATGGCAATTTTTTTTGCCTGGCTCCTTCCTCTTCCACCCTGTGGCGTTCCCTATTTCAGAATCAGCTTACAATGTTTATAAGGAAAAGTAAAAATTCTGCTTGTTCCATACGTTTCTCTGCAACACTTTTTCCAAGGGTTTTGTCACCATGTCAGGACAGTAGTGATTGGTTGCCCGATACTCAAACAGGTCCAGAGATTTCTTTGCAATTTCCACACTCAAGAACTCAAGAGTTCTTCCAGGCCATTTCTCTGCACTGGTGCATTGAAAATGAAGTGTGAGGAAATAATCTATCTTATAAAGCTATTGAAGTTGACGTTTCAAGTCTCTGAATGTGAAACTTTACAAATTCCTACATGCATGTACGAGTGTTGTTGCTGGTGTAGTTGCCGTGTTAACAGCTCATGCTGCTTTGTAGGAACCTGGAGCTGATCCTGTTTGGTGGCCAGTCCTCTCTGTGTGTGGTGGTGGAGCTCGGGGAGGAGATGCCCTCACCTGCTGACATCCAGCTGGCACACAGCCGCCTGCGCGCCCTCTGTCTGGGAGGTGGGACGAAAACGCATGCATGCACAAGTAGACAGATGCATTAGCCTGTGTGCAAACAGAACAGCGGCAGATAGCCAATCAGATGCTGTGATTGGCGACATGAGCTAAACACGAAATTGATGGTAAAGTGGTTCAGTTTACAATGAAAGAATATTGATCCGGTCTGTTGAATTCTGTGCAGACAGTTGAGATGAACATCAGAGACATGATCACCTGTTCACAGCTTTTAAAAAAATGCATTTGATTAAAAGTAAAAGCAACAGCAGCATGACAGTTCACAGGTATCAGCAGGTTGACGCGCCTTTCCCCGCCCCATGCAAGCTGTTGCTTTGTTGACAAACCGTTTCACTTCAGCTCGACCCCCAGCCGGCACGCATGCCCTCACCCCCCGAGGGCCGGCGGGCACGGCAGGGTTTTCCAGCTGATGTGAAAGCGGCGTTAATCCTCTGTCATGTGGTCCACATTACCGCGCTACTGGGAGAGAAACGGGAGGGGAGACGAGCTCTTAAATCACAACCAGATGACAAGACCTCACAGCGACGGGCCTCGTCTCATCACCGGTCTGGACGTGGGCCAGATGGATCGTAAATCAGAGGAATTAGGCGCTATTAATAAACTTTGTGAGCTTTATTTGCACGGCTTTTTTTTTCACAGCTGTGTTAGGACATGATTTACAAACAATGAAATCATGATAAATGGAAGGTAGAGTAAGGATTAATGTGACCGCTGTGAATTTAAAAAGCAGGGTTATGTTAGAAAAGTCTTTGAGCGTTAATTTTTCTGTTATTTCATTATTAGATTTTAGCTTAATTACAGAGTAAGAATAACTTTTCTGAGCAGAGACAAGAGCCTCTCACTGACTGACGCTGACATTGAGGGCTTTATCTTTTTTTTTTATTATTTCAGAGCATGTAATTACTATTTTTGCAGAGGCGTCCGGGGCCTCCCTTTCATGTCACGGCAGGTCACAACAGGCTTTGAGAGACGCTCTTATTGTTGTTTTCGTTGCGTAGGCACACACAGCACATTCCAGCGCCGGGTAAGAGCAGGGTAGACAAAGCCCGCGGTCGTCTGCTGCTGGCCCCGAAATTGTGAAAATGCTTGTCCGTCACGCACACACACAAACACACACATGCACACAAACACACACACACACACATTTGTGAGTTCACACATTCTGGCAGAATTCGGGTCACAAACTGTCATGTCTCCCATTTTTTTTCTTTCTTTCTTTCACAGCTTCTCTCTCACACTTGCTCTTTGTATCACTCTCTTTTCACACACACACACACACACACACTGTTTCAAGGTTATCAGTTCTCCTGGTTCACACATTTGTCGGCCATTGCTGGCGGTGTTATATATTTTGTGTGTCAGCGCTGCGTGGCTCAGAGGATTTGGCCTGCAAAAACACCCACTCAGATATCTTTGGTCAGCTTACTGGCATTGTGCTTTGTGTCATCATAACAGCTAAGTCGAAAATGAAAACACAGATTGGGATTGTATTAATGGCAAATCCCACCGAGATCATGTGGATTTTACACTGAACTTCTCCTCCGGGGTTTTTGATCAGTTCATTTTTAATTATCTGATGGCTGTTACTCAAAATATAACTAGAAAAAAAAAGGCTGTCAGAGTTGATGGAGACTGTTATGTCCAAATAAACCGAAATTTCTGTTTACTGTTTGAATTTATTGAATTGAAAGGAAATTGAGCCCAGTCTTTCACGTGGTGTAATAACTGTTTCATTTCCTCACTTACTTTCCGAGAAGAGTTTCTGTGGAAAAAAAAAACCCAGTTAAATATGGAATTAGTGAGGTTTATTCCAAAGTCAGATGTGTGCTGTTTGGATGCAGGCGCACACACACTGAAATACATTCTAACAAATTAAAATCCAGTGTTTCTGGATTACAGAATAAAACGCTTACAGGATCCTCATGCAGCATTTTGGGACGCAACCTTTCTCTTCTTGTCTTTTGTTGATTTGTAATGTAATAATAATAATGTCTGAACAGGATCTAATAACTGTCCTCTCTGTGTCTTGGCCTGTAGATATCTCCACGTCTGTGTCAGTGCCTGATGACAAATGGCTATCTACCCTGGAAAGCACCCATTGGCTGGACTACACCAGGTAACAGCTCTGATTGGCTCCCACCATGATGTCTTGACTTTCTGACATCTCTGGAGCTCAGCGTGGTTCCCTCCGCCAAGGAGGTGAAACTGCCAGCAGGGGGTTTTGTGATCGCCCCAAATGCATCCATGTAACATTATGAAACCTGGCAGCCAAGTTTGTTGTGGGTCAACATGGCACTGTCCAACCTTCCTTGCTGATTGGCCAAAAGGGGTGTGTCCTGTGACAATAAATTTCCTGAAGGGGCGTGGCTTAGCACAAACAGGGCGGTAACCTCCAGCTGTGAGGTTGGAGAAAGTCTGTGCTCTACTGAGTACCTTCTTGTTTATATAGTAAATAATTTATACCTTAAAAACACACCACATACTTAATCCAAATTGCTTTTCAAATATAGCATGCTGAATCAATATTGTCTTGAATGGGTAAATAGATGATTTTTTTGACCATAAACCCATCACTTTTCTCACCTTATTTTTATTTTAGAAGAATACACAGATTCTAATTATCATACAGTAATTATGTCAGCTGTCACATTGCTAGTCTGCAGTGATACAACGTGCTGCTTGTTTACCAGCCTGCCTCTCTGTCTGCAGGTGCTGTCTGAGGAAAGCTGCTGAGGTGGCGTGCCTGCTTCGCGGTGGTCACCTGACCGTGGCGCTTCAAGGTGAGTCACGTGAACCCCGACCCCAGCTCAGATTATTCAAACCATGCATTATTCACAGCGCCTCCCTCTCATTAAAGGCGTATTAGGGCTTGCCCTGAAGGAGCTGTGCATCGGGGACAGGCACACTCCAATGGGCTTACATGCACACTGTCAATAGGACTCAATACAACAGGCCTTTAAGGACGGTATTACAACAGGCTGCAGTGTGTGTGTGAGATAGATACCATTTGAAAAACGTGACGCCTGCTCTAACAAAACACATAAAGTATGTCAGTAGAAGATGTAAAGTAAGCAGGTAAAATGTAAATAAAAGTCATGATTGAATATTGTAGAAGATATTGGCTTTGCTTGAGGTGTTTGCACATAAAATAGTTGCATTTTTGAAGATGTAATCATCTGTACTTTTTATACATTGAGAAATAACTTTAAGGAAACCACGTTTTTCCAAAGTGGATGAAGGGTATTCTTCAGTTACACCTTTCAGTTTTGAGATGAGTCTTACCCCTTTTCATATTCAAGAACTGTTCCACACAACACAAGGAACTTTTTTGAGGACACAGGAACCTTTGTGAGGAACCAGTCCCTCTTTTCGATTGAGTTATTGATCCACAAAATGCTCCCTGCAGCTGAGGTAGTACTGTCCATGTTCCTGGTGGACTGTTGGAGTGGAGTTTTAATGCTGAACATCCCCGATTGGTTGAATGTGTGACACAAACAGTGCCAAAATCTCACCGTTTTTAAAAACAGAAGCAAAGAACCATTCATGCAAATTATTAAAAGATCGTTCTGTCAAGAGATCAGTTTGGCTTGTAATCGAGAGAAAAACACTGTTGGTCTCAATTTGTGGCTGCACACCATGACAGTTGATGAACATTAAGCCTCCTTCCTCTTTTCAGTTCGTGCTTTTCTTTGTGATTTTTTGTGTTTTTGCAGCTTTTTCTTCAATATTTCGTTTTCAAAACTGTTATTGCCTACCTACGAGAAATATTTGCATTTCTGATCTCTTGTTTGGTATCCAAGATGCAATGGGAGCTATTGTTAAATCAGTTCAGCGGCTACAAAAAATGCAGTCGATAAAAGAAGTCTGATTGTAGACATGTAAAATATTTTGCAGTCCTTCTTAATTACCGTGTTGTGGCCCCGTTTGCAGACAGTAGGCTGTTGTTCCCTCCTTAATCGTCTGTTTCTGGCGGCCCGTGGTGCATTGCATAAACACATAGAGGAACAGACCCGACACTGCATTACTCAAACAAAGGCCGTTTTCAGCCAAGGATGTTTACTGCTCGCTACTGGCCTTTGATTCCCTCTGCCACTCTCCAGCTGTAAGTGAGTAACGGCAGGCCGGCCCTCGCAGCGCCCGTTTGGCAGAGTGGCTCATATATCAGGCCTGCTCTCCGACTCCTCCAAGCCGCAGAGCTGCCACTTGCCCGACCAGCAGTAAATAACCCTCTGCAGAAATGACTCACTGGCACAGCAGAGCCCTTTCTCTCCCCGACTCCCTTTCCCTCTCTGTCTTGTGGTGTCTGGCACCGAGTCTCTGTCTCTGTCTACATTATCGTCGCTCCCTCAGTTGTTTCTGTCTCGTTCTCTGTCTCCTGTCTCCAGCTGCTGCGTCTGTTGTTGCATCATGTATTGTTGCTTTGTTGCTTGTTGCACTGATGTCTGCCAAGTGTGTTGTGTTATGCTTTGTTGCTCTGTTATGTCTCGGGAGTTGAGGGCTGGACTGTGGGTGTGAGAGCAGGTGTGTGTGTGTCTCATACCGTCTTTCTCTGTTATTTATCAAAGGGTGGTGTGTATCGGAAGTGCCATAAAATTGAGAATAGCTTGAGCTCAGCAGGCAGCAAAAGCCTGTGTGTCACTTTACAATATTCACTTTATTCATCACAGTTGGAAAACATAAAGGTGCTCACACACGAGGCCATTTTTTTTTAGGCAATGCAGAAAGGCAGAGTCCAAACCAAGAGACAGGTTTCATGGATTAAAGCAACAAACTCGAGGAAATTCCATGTGTTATCAAATTCTGAGAAGTCACTGATTGTTTCAGTGTTAGCTGGACTGGACTTTTTGAAATGCTTCAATAAAACTTTAATATGGAGACATAACAGTTCTCCTGCATCCTTGGAAAGTTGATGCATAATTAAAGAGGTGCTTCCCGTGCCCTCTCTCCTTGTCTGGTGCAGAGGCAGAGGACCGGGACATGAGCAGCGTGGTGTCCAGCCTGGTGCAGGTGATGTGCGACCCGCACTGCCGCACCCAGCCGGGCTTCCAGGGCCTGCTGCAGAAGGAGTGGGTGATGGGCGGCCACCGCTTCTACAACCGCATCAACTACCACCGCGACAACGACAAGGAGGAGGTGAGCAGGCTGGGCGGTCTGTGTGTGTGTGTGTGTGTGTGTGGGTGGGTGAATGTGTGTCAGTGTATCTGTGTGTCTCAGTGCTGAGCCCCTGCAGTGTCACATCAGCACCCTGCTGCATCTCCCTCCATTCTGGCACGCACTGGCAGATGTATTTATCATCCTTATTTGTGCATAATGATCCACAAATGATCCAGTCTTCAGACGTATTAAGAAACACATACATCAATTAGAGGTCTTATTTATTCACTATGGGGTTCTTTTTTTTTTTTAAATCATGCAGCTATAAACTTAGACTGAATTTTTACACTTGGTAATATTACTTTTATTACAAATTGTGATGTTTCATCACAAGATATGCATTGGACCAGCAGCAGTAGTTTATTTTCTTAACTGGTTTAATACAAAATGCAACATGTTGGACATCATTTTGTAAATTTTTGACTTCTTTTTTTCCATTATGGTTTTTGAATTGGTCTTGTCTGAATCTAATTCTAGGTCGTGTTCAAAGATCGTAAAACATCTTACATTTGGCTTTGTGAAACCAGCAGAGAACCTGCTGCAGGTGTTTGTATTTGTGTGGGTGTGCATTTATTTTCTTTTGTATCAGCGTGGCTTTGATCCACCAATGCTGCAGCTGTAGTTGCCTCCAGGCTAAATTTAATAGAAGACACCTGCCACAGTGTTTTAGTGCACTCTGTCCATCCATTATCATCATCATCAACAACAACAATCTCTGTTTCTCTCTCTCTCTCTTGCTCTTTCTCTGTCTCTACCTTCCTCTCCCATCCGCCCTTGATCTTCCTCCCCCTTCCTTTCCTCTATCTCCTTCCTTCCCTCCCTCCTTCCACTTACTCTTCCTTCCTCTCTACCTCCAACTCTCCCCTCTCCCTCCTTCCCTCCAGTCTCCAGTCTTCCTGCTCTTCCTGGACTGTGTGTGGCAGCTGTGGTCCCAGTATCCCTCCCGCTTCCAGCTGACAGATGACTTCCTGCTGGCTCTCCACGACAGCGTCCACCTGCCGCTCTTCTCTACCTTCCTGGCCAACTGCCAGCGTGAGAGATGCAAACGCTCCCAGGTACGGGACGTCCCAGGAGGCCTTCAATATATGTAGCCTCTGTTTATAGGAAGGAGTGAGGCCTGGCTGCCTGTGAAATGTTTTGATGACTGCTTTGTGTCATTCTGTTAGTAATAATCCTCTGTACATGTTAGCATACTATATTTTAATTGCTTAGATCAATTCAATCAGTCAATCAATCAATCAGTCAGTTGAGCAGCTGTTTACATGGACTAATACTTTGCAATTAAAGGTACAATTATAAGTCTGACTGAACAAGCCAGACTGGGGTTGATGTGTTTTACCTACTGATGTAATAATTGCCAGGTTATGTAGCAACTTTGCAACTTTTTAATACAAATGTTACAAAATGTGCTGACAATATTTCATTATGACATCAGCTGGTGATAATTACTCCATACAAGGTGTAACAGAGTGCGTACATTCTTCTTATGTCGTCAGTATCATTGTCACAAATCTTATACCTCTTATGAAGTAATTATCACTGGTTAATGTAATAATGTTATGTAATTACATCATCTTGGAATTTCTAGTATAGACAGGTATTATTACGTTTTCAACATATTTAGAGTGAGATTTTATTACATTTTAATGTTATGATATCAGTCAGTGGTGGAGAATGTTGGTCCAATATCTGATTGGTTCAGTTGGGTTGAGATGTGGTGGCAGAAAGCCATGCATATTATTTACATCATTTTAATACTTAATAATTTAAAAACCATTCAGTGAGCCCTCGTGCCCTGTGGACGGGGCCGTCGTCATCCTAGAAGAGAGCTCTCCCATCAGGATAGAAATGTTTCAAAGGTGATCACTCAGAATCACTTTGTATTGATCTGCAGTGAGCCTGTCCTCTAACCATTACCAGGAAAATGCCCCCCCCACAGCAGAACAGAGCCAGTGGACCCCCTCACTGTAGGGGTGCAGCATTCAGGCCTGTAGTGGTCTCTGGGTGCACATCACACATACACTCGTCTACTTGTGGAGAATATGGTGAAGGATCGCTTCTTTCCACATCTCTGTAGACCAGCGCTGACAGTTTTATCCCCCCTGAACTCTCATGCGTGCATTTGTCTTAGTAATGAGGGGTTTGAGCACTGCAGTCCTACTATAATCCCCCCTCTCTGTGTCGTTGATGGACTGTTCCTGCTGACAGTCTGATCACGTCCTGCATTGACATTCTCAGTCACCTGGATTGGGAAGAGCTGCTCCCCAAACGCACGTCACTTTAGTCACTGTTCCTATTGAAACATGACCCAGTTGAGCAGTCTTTGTGCCTGAAGCTCCTGTGATTTGTGCCAAAATAATGACATTACTGCTGACTTATTGCTGAATAAACATTTTTTGCCATCCAGCAGCTTTTGGGTCACTAGATTGACAATGATAACTGATAACAGATAATTGATAATGAATTCAAACCTCCCCAGCACCTGTCCCAGTCCTACACGCCAGTCAACGGCTGGAGAGACGTGCTGCCGCGGGGCTCGCCCCTGGACCCAGCGGACCCCCCTCTTCCCCCGGTGTGGGACTGGGCCCTGCAGTACAGCAGTCAGAGACGGGTCCGCTTCACCCAGCCCATCGCCCCGACCCCGTCTCTGAAGCCGCTGCTCAACGGCAACCTCAACACCAACCCAGACGCTCACAGGGTAGGCCTGCCGTCTCGCTCTGAGGGGTCATGGGAGCCTACAGAGGGCTTGTTGGGGGACGCAGTGCACACTCTGGTGGCCAAAGTGGAGACTCACACCTCCTTGGTAACAAGGAATCAACATGGTTCATTTCTGTGCTGTTTCAGAAATGTCAGATCATTTTTCCAGTGATACAACTTATCAATTTTGTGTTTACAAGTCAGTTAAGCTAATATCTGGTCAGCTAACCATCGCTGTCATGTTGTAAACACATGATTTCTGCACTAATTAATGTATCTAGTTGAAGCTAACATTGATATCAGCTTGTAGTTACATAGTAAGATTAACATCAATTCTCAGACTATAATGCAGTGTTTTAAAGAACAGACTAGGACCACAGAGGCTGGAGCTAAAGACAAGTTTGATGTGTAACAGTAACCTAAATTTGGAAACAAATCCAACACACTGGACTGTTCACTTTTGCTTAAAGCATTACTCAACCGATCCACACCCACACATAGTCAGTCCTTATTACATATCTCTTCTTTTAGCCCAATTATAAATTCAAATGTTACTCATGGTGCTGGAGCAGGATGCGGTTGCTAGGAGATTTGTAACACAACTGCAGAACCTCTATAGGGTAGAAAGGCAGGTCTGTTTGAAACGCTTGACCTTGACCGGGAGAGTAGATGAATGAATGAATGTTTCATAAATACTGTTGAGGTGTGAGAAAGGGACTCAACCTGCAGCTGCTTCACTCGAAAGTGAGTTATGAGGCTGTACTGTATATGTGCAGAGCAAAGTGTGAATTTATGAACATGGACAGTTGCTGCTAGAAAACTGTATGTACTCTTGAATACCTCTAATGATAATAAAATTAAAAAACAATTCTGTCACTAGGAGCAGGTCATCAGCATCAATGCCCATGAAGGGTTTTTGAAGGTTTTGCTAGAGGGACATTTTCCAACATCCTTAAGAAACTGAGGCCTCATAATACTCAGAGTGCTTGTGAAAGGCCACTGCACCCCCTTGTGGCGATTATGAATAATGCACATAATTCACACTGAAGCACAGAGCAGAGGTTGACCAGTCTAGACCAGTGTGCAGATCAGCAGTCATCAATTATTGAAATGACCTGATGAAATCAATGAAAACCTGCAGACTCTTATGCCTTGATGGATGAGAATCACTGCATCATGTGGCAGCTTGTTGCCATGAATCAAACTATGAACCAGTTTTTAATGAAGGTTTATTTGTACATTTTGCAGGTGACATTAACTTAAATTCCTAAAAACAAACTGTTTTTTTCTCACCCACTCCCCTCCCCCACGTCCACCCATCAGCTGAGCGACACCGTCCCTGGCTCGGTGTTCCTCCTCTCTCGAGGCACCTTCTCCTGTCCTGCTAACCTGCTTCCCTGGCGCAGCGGCAGCTCGGGCGTTTACAAGAAGAGCCACCGGAGGGCGCCGTCCTCTGAGAACGTGCCAGGCCTGGAGAGGCTGCTGAAGGCCTGGGCCCTGACTGACTTTCCCCAGGGCCTCGCTTCCACCTCTGGGCCCCAGGGGCCCCTCGACCCCTACGAGCCTTTACTGCCCCTCCTGCTGGGGCCCTGCGTGGGCGTGTGGAGGGAGTGCTACCTCCGGGGGGCGCTCCATGCTCAGGTATGGTGGAAAATGTCATCTTGGTGGGTGGGGAGAGTTCATTAGAAACAAAAACATAGACATGAAGATCTGGCAGAGCAGAAAAAGTTTTGGAAATGTAAGAAGTTTTGAGTTCAGGGTCACAGAATAAATTTATTATTTGAAAATGAAATGTTCGTAGGTGTTTGCTTCTTAAATATTATGTTACCTTGGTGTTTGTGCATGTTAATGCAAGTATAATGAATTGCATTGAACAGAAAATCTAATCAATCTTTGAAAACCTCGTTAGGGCCAAAAAACACTTTCATTTTTTGGCAGGCATGG